>QKQZ01019401.1:0-31110 GCA_003595255.1 Solenopsis fugax
TCGCTGTCGCTGCTCCTGTTACTGCCCGCCGCCGCCTTCATTGCTCACCGTTACTGCCGCCTAAGCGGCCGGCGGTTCTGGCAGTCGTCGGCACCTGTTTCACAGCTGATACGCGGCTGCTGCTACTTTTGCCTCGCTCGATATACCATAGCCCGACTGTGCGGCAGAGTCCCCCCGCACAGTCCCCGCTGCTTTCTCGCGCAACGGCTTCCCCCTGCTCCGAGATGCGGCACTTCTCGAGACGTAGCTGCCGAAATTTCCTCGTCTGTTGATCTATTAATTAACGAACCTTCAGCCAGTGCCATTTGGTTTCGACTAAAGAAGCTATTTTTGGATGGTCGATATATTTTGTATGGAAAGAAAGAGTATTTCCAAGACCTTACAACCATTGAAATATAACTTGCTTTTAATTTAGTTCAAAGAGAGTTTTGTCTGTAACTTAGTTGTCGACATTCAATGTGCGAGAATAGGAAAGAGAGTTACCATATGTTGCGCGAACAGAAAATGTTTAAAAAATTTACGAGAACTCTAGAACTCTGTTTTTGCAACTAATGTAAAATTTGCTCGTTAATGAGCAATTCACATTATCGAATTGTATTTAAATATCGAACTTGAGTACCGGCTTGTCGATACATGGCTATTTCTTGTCGTAACGAAAATAAACTAGACGTACAAGTAATTACGTTAACAATTTGTAACTGCTCTTATCGGTCTTAGCTCATGAAAATAGCGTTATGTCGTCACGATGGATTACAGCTATAAAAATAGATACGGCATTATGCCAATCGGTCAGGAAACTATGTTAATTGTAATGCAGTTACATGCACATTTTTGTAATTGCAAAATAATAATAAGAGTAACTCGTAGTCGCAATCGTTATCTTTCTATAAAGATAGTTAGATTAAACTTTCTGCGATGTGAAAACACATGTTTTTCGACGTACTTTGTTTTCAATTCAAAACGCACTTTTAGGCTCATTGTGTCTGAAATTTTAAACGACGATTGTTTTAATAGAAAAACAGAGAGAGAGAGAGAGAGAGATTGATTGATTGAGTATTTATTATTGCCCTAAGGCAAGTCCTCTAGAGACATACAACACACTGAGAGAAATCGTTTGGCAAGATCAATCAAAGTTTGGTTGAATAGTGATCAAATGAATTTTGTAGTTACTGGTACCAAAAACTTAGTTACATTTAACAAAACTTTTTGTAATTTGTTGTATGAAAATAATTATTTGGTTTTAAGGCTACAATTTGTTTGCTCAAAACAATTATATATTTAGTAATTATAACTATAAAATTCATTTGATCACTATTCAATCAAATTTTTGTTGATTTTACCAAACATTTCTCTCAGTGCAGTCAAGTACACTGAGAAAAAAGTCTCCAAAATATAACCAAAAATAATTTTATTTTACTAAATATTTAGTAAGTATTATCAAATCTGGTATAAGTTACTAAATATTTAGAAAAGTAAAATTATTTTTGGTTACTTTGACCAAATATTTAATTGATACTATTTCACTATATATTTGGTAATTATAATATAATCAGTCTTTTTTTTTAGTGTAAGAAAGAAGAGAAAATTACAATGATTAAAAGACTCAGATTAGAGAACAGAAAGTTAAATGACAAAAGATTAAACAAAAATTGGAACAACAAAATATAAAAATAAAATATAAAAAGCAAGAGAGAGAGAGAGAGAGAGAGAGAGAGAGAGAGAGAGAGAGAGAGAGAGAGAGAGAGAGAGAGAGAGAGAGAGAGAGAGAGAGAGAGAGAGAGAGAGAGAGAGAGAGAGAGAGAGAGAGAGAGAGAGAGAGAGAGAGAGAGAGAGAGAGAGAGAGAGAGAGAGAGAGAGAGAGAGAGAGAGAGAGAGAGAGAGAGAGAGAGAGAGAGAGAGAGAGAGAGAGAGAGAGAGAGAGAGAGAGAGAGAGAGAGAGAGAGAGAGAGAGAGAGAGAGAGAGAGAGAGAGAGAGAGAGAGAGAGAGAGAGAGAGAGAGAGAGAGAGAGAGAGAGAGAGAGAGAGAGAGAGAGAGAGAGAGAGAGAGAGAGAGAGAGAGAGAGAGAGAGAGAGAGAGAGAGAGAGAGAGAGAGAGAGAGAGAGAGAGAGAGAGAGAGAGAGAGAGAGAGAGAGAAAGCCATGCGCCTGTGTGTGCAGCGTGAGGGCCAGCTCCAGGCTGCACTCCCACGCTCATCGTCCATGAAACACGGGGTGCGAGGTGCAGCTACTACACGCGAGCCTCGCAGGTGTACTTAGAATATGCAGGGTCTGTCCCTACAGCCCTATTAACGACGCCACGGTCGCCACATGGACACGGGAGTTATGGGAAAGCAGGAGGGGCTTTGCGAGTAATTATTTCTACGGGAAAGCGCGCCCAAGATGCAATAAACGTCGGGCGAATTCTCGGTATCTCTTCTTTCGGGCGAATTACATATACGTTACCTATTAAATTTCAACGTATAGCTGGAACAAAAAGCAATTGCTACTTTTTGCATTGTTGCGGGCCGCAAGATTTAATCCGATGATCGGAATCAGAGAAAAAAATCTGCTATTTTGAAATGATCTGTAATTTTCGACAAATACTATATGGAGTCTTAGATTCTTCTAGAACTTTTTAGAAAGAAGACCGCAATTGTAACATAATAGGCATAAAATAGAGAAATATTTCTAATATTAGCGCAAGGCGTAACAGAGGAATATTAGGAATATTCCTGTATAATATTCTAAAATTTTAATTCCTATTCCTAATACTCTCCTTTATTATGCGCAAGGCAGCAGAGGAATATTAGGAATAAGAATTAAAATTTTAGAATCAGTTTTCTTAATGAATATTAAACGTAACGCACAATGGATACGACGAATAAGATGTAAGACATAAAATGTGTTATACAAGATATATAACTTATTATTTATCTATAATGTTCATTGAGAATTGTGCGCAGAGCCTGAAGCTTCACGATTACAATAATTCCCCTTCGTTTCTTCAATGTTAATAACTATTTAAATATGGAATAACACTGAGAGAAAGAAATTTTAATAAATATTTGTTTTAATAAATACTTGCAATGAAATATTTACTAAATGTAAATAAATATTATTTAGTACAAGAACCACTAATTTAATTTAACTATCATTTTTTTTTATTCAGTAAATATTTATGTATCGTAAGTAAAAATATTTTATTGCAAGTATTCAAACCAATATTTATTACAATTTAGTAATTTTTTTCTCAGTGTAGATTTATGTCTCGTAACTTCTATATAATTTTCATAATTTTTTATGGAAGTAACTTAAAAAAAAAAGCTTCATAACACTTCAACTGAAAACAGGTGATATTCTAATTACCATCTGTTTTATTAACACCGCTATTTATTTAAATTTGATTTTATCCATAACATTTTTATTCAAACCTAACTGTAGTGCGCGCTGAAAAGTGATCTTTAAAGCTGGTTCTGCATTACCTCCCCTGTCCGTAATTACATCCAATTAAAGACGGCTAAGCGAAATTAACGATACGTGGCCGGTGCGACACTTGTGCGGCGGGACCCACCTGTTTTTTTTTCCTTCGTTATTAAAACGTAAGTGTGGGAATGTGGGGTGGCGGCGCGTCACATGCGCGCGATACAGCGCTGTCGTTTTCGACGTGAAGGTGGATTATGGTAATTCGTCTCTATCGCCCGCATTTCATCGCGTTTTACGTATTACTAAACAAAAGATCAATTCTAACGGACGGCGCGTTAATCGCGCCGACTAATGTTTATACCGTGTAAGCGAGAAGGAGAACGAGAGATATGCAATAACCACGATATGGCTTAATGATAACAATCCTGGCAAGCCACCTGGCATCGCCTTAACAGATAAAATGTATTCGGTGTCACCTGCTTCTTGTTGACGCTCCGTAAATCCTAGATAAATTGAAGTTAATGACTAGGCCTTCCCATTTAAATTGCAACGTTGCGTACAAAAGAATTCAAATGATCTCGCGTTTTTTATTCAAATTAATTTAAATTGTATATTTAACAGAGATTGCGAAATGTATATTTTAAATTAAAGGCTTATTTTAACTGATCCAGGTTTTCATTGGTCTCTATTTTGCGTTCTTAACGAATAATAGCTTGTGATAGCGAATGTTTATCTTAAGAACTGGAGTGTTCACTCAAGTGGCGATTGAATTTAATTATCGTCCACCATTATTTTGTGACTTTACGTTTTTACTCTTCCCTATCATCATTACGTTTAATTTTCCAATTGACTGCATTTAGGACGACATTAAAATAATTAGCTTGAAACGTAAGGTAGCTGTAAGCTCGAGTAGCGAACACGAGTTTTGAGATAAGATAGGTGACCCAACTAACTTCTGACTGCTATCCTTTCTCTTGTGATTAAACCTCAGGTTTTTCTTATCTTTTTTGGTTCAATAAAGATATTTAGAGTACAAAATGCGCTTTACAAACTACGAAGTAGAATAATTCCAGGCTTTAATCACGCTTAAGAGCGATTTGTTCACATGAGTTAAAAGATTTACTACGTTGGAATTACATAACTTCTTTTTGTGTACAGAAATTTTCCGGTATTTTGTGTATAATAATGTATGTATAATGTATAATATATAACGTTTATTTTCTCACGTGTGCAAGTAACTTCTATATTATAAGTCTGATTTATAATTCATTATTTATACAATGCAATAAGAGATAAATGTTTTTCTATTTCATATCGGGAACAAAATATATTTATTTAGCTTGTTCAAATTAAATTAAACGAGAAACCAAATTATTTATTTTGTAATGATGATTTATACAATTCGTTATTTATGATTGCAACTATTGCGATCTATAAAGTAATGTAGATGATTGAATAATATATGTTTTATATTATATGGGAAAAAATTTTTATTTAGAATTATAATATGGGAAAAATATTTTTATTTAGAATTATATTGAATCAAATCTATCATTTTGTAAAAATTAAAAATAATTTTCTTTGACATTTATCAGAATTTTTATAGAAATTTCACAGAAAACCTTAAAACCTCTGCTTGAAAGCTGTACAACTATATATATGCTTCTACCAGCGACAGACATGTAATTTTGAAAGGTTTCATGACATTGCAGCAAAATTTTTTTCTAAATTTTATTATTATCATACGAAACTATCAACTTTTAGCTTTAAAATGTATTTTGATTTGTTTCGCCTCCATTCTTTTCCATTTTTCTCAAAATTATGAAAGTTAAATTTTGACACCGGATTTGCGTTCAATAGGTAAAAATAAGTCAAAAATGACTGTTCACATTCGTTTTATAAATTGGACAGTGCGTAATATATAATACCGATCAAAAGTATTGCATCATTATGAAAATAGGGGAATTGTTATTTAAAGAAAAAAATATACAAATAATATTAAGTAATTTAATTTTAATAATGTATATAATGTTCTTTGATAAGAATATTTTGAAGAAAGAAACGAAGAACTTAATGATTTACTTGCGTTTTCTATTTTTTTTTTTTTTAGGGTGATNTTTTTTTTTTAGGGTGATGCAATACTTACTTTTGACCGATAATGTATATTTAAAAACAAAATCTAAGCGATTCGAAACTTGTAGCTCAAGTTTTGAATGTCACACCGTATCGTGGAGGTTCATGCGCGCCACAACAATTCGTTAATTCGTCGATTTCCGAACGTCGCGACGGTGATTCAAACGCCGCGCGGGCGCGCGGGCGCGCGGAGATACCTCAGCCTCAGCTTCGCGCGATACTCGGGCTCTCTCTCGCGCGATCGTAGAACGGAAGTCGAGGATAGGCGGAGTTCGTTCGGACCAATCGTCGAGATACGCGCCGCCCACGTGTCAGCGGTGGTTCCTCCCTACGGAGTGTCGGAGTGCTGTGCCGTGGTGAGAGATGTGCGGCAATACAGCATCGTCGTCTCTCCCTTATCCGCGGGCGTCGCGACGCTTCTGTGACGATTTCAATTAAGAGATTAAAAAAAGAGAAAGAAAAATAAAGAGATATGAAGAGTATACTATAAATAAGCAAGAGATTAGAAAAAGAAAAATTTTGAAGAAATGTTGAGAAGATAACGTCTTATTATTAGATTACGTATTATTATTAGATTACCACTATGATTAACATTTTTTTCGAGAAAGGACGTATCGAAATAATAGGAAACGTTAAATCTTCGAACAAAGTTTTTTTTTTAATCTTCGATTTGATTTAGAATTTGATTTATGCCCATTTCCACTAATATAGATTAATTTTAATCTCAATTTAACTTACTCTTTATTTTTTTCCAATTCTTTCTTTATCTAAAGAAAGATAAAGAGCAAGTTAAACTAAAATCAAAGTTAATGCGTCGGAAATAGGCATTAGAAGGATAATTAGAAGAATACACAATTACAATATCCGCGAGTTATTTTTAACATGATTTCAGAATCACGATAAGCGGTAATAGATAAAACAAATATTATTAAATCACCTATTATTACTTTGTACATCGCAGCAGTTGCAATCATAAATAACGAATTATATAAATCATTACAAAATGGTAATGATTTGGTTTCTTGTTTAGTTTAATTTGAACAAGCTAAATAAATAAATATATTTTGTTTCAGATATAAAATACATTTACCTCTTATTGTATTGTAATAGATAAATTAGCTAATTGCGATTTTCCATCCCCTTGTGTATTTTATCAACACATATATCGATATAATACGTTTATGCATTATATTGCATTTCTCTTTTCTGTTTATCTAATATAACGAAACAAATCGAATTTTACATGTTTAATAACTAAGTCAACTAATTTTCTATCATTTATTAAAACACTGTAATGCAGCACGAATTGTTCTTTTCAATTTGCAGGCGGCTATAATCACCTCCGCAGTCCCGTGTGCCAAGACGAAAGTCAAAGAGACGAAACGTCGCCTCCACCCCACAGCCATAGCACCCAACCACCAACCTCTCATTCTAGTACCCCTAACAGTAATAACAACAACAACAACAATAACAATGCCAACAACGCGTACATCCATCTACGGAATTTAAATCAGCTCAAAACGGAATGTAAGTGTCTCACTTTCATTATCTCTTTCTATTTCTATGCAAATATTTCATTTTTTAAAGTTCTATTCTATAGAATTTTTATCAGCAGTGCCTTTATTAACAATCTTTATTCATAAAATATATATTTATTAATTTAATTTAATTAATTATAAAATTCGTTTATTGAGGTTCTTTACGTATGTATCATTTTAATTAAAATTTCATATTTTTAATCTTTTAAGCACAATAGTTATACCAAAACTATTGTGTTTTAAAATAACACGTAAATTATCTTCGTTCATTCTTACATTGACATGAATAAAATCATAATATTTTCGATTTAAATCGTATTATATATTCTTTTATTACATTGAGAAATAATTAAAATATCACGCCCTATAATTCTAATTTATTTTACGAAATTTGTTATTCTGAAGAGATTGTATCGAGTAAGAAATGAACCATTGAAGAAATATAATTCGCAAAAATAAAAAAAATTATAGCGAACTACAGCAATCACCACATAGCCGAGCATCTTCAAGGCGGTGGCGGTGGCGGTGGCCTGGGAAGCGGGGGCGAACTCGCGGGTGCAGGTAGCAACGAGAGCGACTTGAGAGTCAGCGCGACCGCTACGGAGAGTTACATGACGCCGGCGCATTATTCGGGATACGACGAGGCGTCCGAGTATCACAGCCTGTCGCAAGATCACCAGGCGCCGCATCCGTACAATTTGGATAGTTCGTCGGATTTTTACGGCGCCAGCGGGATCCACATCGAGCCTAAGTACCAGCCATCACCGTTCAAGAATTACCCTCGAGGTTCGTAGATGGGAACTGAAAGAGCTCCTTTTTATATTACGTTTATATCTAACGGTGACCATGTTAATATCGAAATGACATTTCTTCTTGTTTAACAGGACGCTATCATGAGGGTTACAGCGAGAGCGGCGGGTACGGGCAGTACGATGCAACGCCGTTCCAAACGGTTCCCGGAAGCGGGAGCGGTACTGGAGGCGGCGGCGTCGGCGGTGACCAATGGGGTGTCGGTCTTGGGGATCATCTGCCTCATCACCCCGCGTTTCTTGCGGGACTTGGACCACGAGATTCTTCCAATCCTCATCATCCCACATCTATCGCCAATAATACGGACCAAAAGCCGTTATTGCAGAGCTCAATGCTCACCGGTTATCCAGGTAAATTCACGATTTGGTATAATAATATATTTCATAAGTCATTAATGAATTTTTCTGTCCTACATTTTTTCTAATTTTTTTGCTAACATTATCTAATTTATTCATGTTATCCTTTGAAAATGTTTTGTCCTGCGACTCAATACCGGCAATTTGTTTAGCTCCAGTTATCTTGAAATTAAATTTGTGTTTCGGTTACTTTGTTATAGTAAAATATTTTTCTGCTCAAAATTTCTAGTGTCACTATATGAAGTAACAACTCTGAGAATTAAATCTGCATTTCTCCTCCTTTTGCTTGATAAACTTTGTTTTAGCGATGAGCTACTTAATTAACCCTAATCAACCACCTTCAAAGATCTAAATATTCATTGTGATCTAAATATTAGTAGGCATAGAAGTAAAAGACGAATAATATCACAAATTTCAAAATTATACAATATTATGCAAAATTAGACAAATATTTTACTAATTATTTTACAATTTACCGTTTACTTTATTTTTATATTTAATATATTTCAATATTAAGCCTTAAAATATTTAATTTTCTTTTTTTTTAGGTGGCGGCCCACCATGCTTCACTGGATCAGGTCCGATTCAATTGTGGCAATTTTTGCTGGAGCTCCTAACTGACAAAGCGTGTCAGGGTTTCATCTCGTGGACCGGCGACGGTTGGGAATTCAAACTGACCGATCCGGACGAGGTGGCACGCCGCTGGGGTATTCGCAAGAATAAACCCAAGATGAATTATGAGAAGCTGAGCCGAGGCTTACGCTATTACTATGACAAGAATATTATACACAAAACTGCTGGCAAGCGATATGTATATCGCTTTGTATGCGACTTACAAAGTCTACTAGGGTAAATACAAGTGTATACATATATTGCATTTATTTAAAAGTTTTAAATAAACTTCGTTTATTATACGTCAAAAAGTTTAGATATATTTTTGCTAAATAATGTCTATAATATTTATAATATTTAACAATTTGATATTTTATATATTTTTATAAGCTTGATATGAAATTTAACAAATATTAAGTTTTTGTTGGACAATGAAGAATGTTAATTATTATATTATTTTTCTTCTTTTGCAGATACAGTCCTGACGAGATACATGCAATGGTAGACTTGAAGCCCGAGAAGAAGGAAGAAGACTGAGTTTTTTTGTTAATGAACATGTGCTTTAGGACTGTATCGCACAGATAAACGAAATGTAATAATACAAATTCTTCGCATTGAACATGCAAGAATGAAGGAAAATGGAAGGACGAAATATCCATACGATGAAATCGCTATGAAATAAGTATATTCAGATGCAGAAGACTGTGATAGTCCGTCTTCTTTATTCAGATATGAACAAAAATCGAATCGGTCGTATGTACCAAAGACAGGGTCTGCATACCATTGGTGCCTAAAGTTGAATAAATCGCGGATTTGTTTCTAAGTGATTGATTTATCACAGCAGATTTTAGAGGATATTTATAGGAATAACTCGTCAATTTATACATATATATATATATAAATATATATATATTTTTAATGTTACATGATTTTTCAACGCTATACTAGCGTCAAGATACTTGGTGATGCCGCTAAATTATTTATGTCTCATCATTTTAATATGTGTGTTATATCTCGTTGATAGATGACTCGATATGTGATTGTTATTACAATAATTTTACAATGATTACAATGTGAACTATACAGCGAGCTTCTCAATTCGATACTTTTATTCTTTTTTCTATATGTATAGATTTATTAAAAAATGTAGAAATTAAATTTAAATTACACTCTTCTTCCAAGCTCGCTTTTCTAAAAGAAGAAACATGTATTTTATATTATTTTTTAATTATTGAATATGTCTAGTATGTGCTCGCGATATATTAAATATATTTAATATGTCCAAATGTAATAAGAACTCTCTGTTACTGACGTAATTTAAAGAAAAAGCGTTGCTGATGAAAAGAGTATGCTGTTAATTTATATAATTTTTCATAAAAATAATTTTTTAAGGATAAACTTCGCTTTCGATTGCTAAGATACTCTCATTGAGAGAGTGTGCATTTACATTTTTAAACACAACGCAAATAATTTATCTGATGCGAAGATGATGAGAAAGAAAAGGGCCATGTGCAACCAGTGTTCCATAATAATTAACAAATTCGGAAGATGAGAGAGTTCTATTTACTTTTTCTTTCAAAATTATTTGTATATATTAATAAAAGAATGTACGTCGATGACTAATTTATGTTTTGTATTGTGACGAATTTTATAAAACATTACAATTATCACGTTTAAGATAATTTTATTTTAAGATATACTCAATAAATATTGGATAGATTTATTGGAATAGACTTAAGTTGATTTTTTTTGGCTCATGGAACACTGGGTAATGCAATTGTATCAAATTTATAGCAATGTATAACGATATATCGTTCATAGTTAAAATAGTTATATACATATATTATTATATATATATACATATATATATATTTAATGATTATATATATAACTATTTTATATAATTTGCGTAAATGTTTTTGATGAATGTTTTTATCAGTGGATATGTTATATTGACTGTAAATGATGCGCAGATATATTAATAGCACAAAAATTGACGAATTGAAATAAGAGCAATATACTTCCTATTTTCAACGTGTCTTATATCTAATATATATATATATATATACATGTATATACATAATACAAGATTATTATATACAGTAGAGAAGACTATTCATCATCATTTATATGAACCAATTCGTGCTCAGTTCTAAATATACGAACTCACAGTTGATTTGGATATTTGGATAATAAAAATTCGACTTCAGTTTTCTAAACATCAGCTCCTATCGAAACTAACAAGTACTGATAGACGAGAAAGCGGGAGAGTGAACCTCTATTATCCGAACCTCAATTTTCATAACTGTTTTGTCCTCCGACATATTCGGATAAACAGAGTTCTACTGTAATATAATATAGAATTATATATAATATATAATTCTATTTGGCATTACGTATATGTATATGTATATACAATTTAAACTATTTTTATATCCGCTGTGTTTGTTAAGTTTCCATGTACCAAAATAATTTAAACTACAAGATAATAAGAAACACACCGTAATGTCTCTTTAGGCATAATTAACAGTATACTAATTTCAAAGACCGTTCGTGAGTTTATTATGTTGATACGGATTGTTAAGGAAAGACGTAAAAGTCGGTAGCAACTGAGGTTTTCCAATGATGAATAAAGCTACCATAATCCTTCTAGCGCGGTTTAATCGTTACGAATAAAGTTTCTCCTAGTTGTGTCGTCGTCCGAATGTTAAATAAATTATATTAAATACTCTTAGAGCACCTCGAATGTGCGCGAAGCGGAAAAACCGTGTAAAGCTACTCGAATGTTAATATTAAGTTATCGCGGTCTTGGCACTTGTTATTAAAGAAAAAAAAAAGAGAGAGCCATACTTCTTTTCCAGGATTATATATAGCATTTTGAAAGAGATACGAATGCAGGAACTTTTTAGTAGATGCAATAAGAAAAAAAAGAATAAAGAGATTTTTATAAATATATCGGCGATTGGCCGCCGCTTATTTTCTCTCTCCCTCCCCTTTCCCTCCCCATTTAATTATACTAAATCAAAAACTCAAGATTATTTTCGCGTCTCTTTTAATTATCATGTAATCTGCTTATAGAAAAATCTAGGTAGATATTTTGGAGGGACAGCTTTTATCAATTCTGTTATCACATAAACAATTTTTTTACATTAATAAACTGTTTTTATATATTAGAACATAGAATGTTTTCTCTTTTGATTTTAAATGGTAAAATATTAGGTGCAAATTGTAACTTTTTTAATTTTTTCCTGAACAAAATACAAACAAAATATAATTATTAAAAACAAAATGTGTAGTTCTTTGATATTATTTTTAATACTATTATATACAAAATATTCATAATAATCATCTTCCTAAGAAAAAAATTTTTTTAAATTCAGAAAAGAACATAAAAATGTTTCTCCTCTATAAAAAACTTTCCCTAACAGCACTTCATCCCGGGGACGTCCTCAGGCGTCCCGGGGACATCCTCGGGCGTCCCGGGGACGTCCCCGGGATGAAGTGTGCTGTTAGGGTTTGCTAAATATTATTAAAAATGTGATATTAAATAAAATAATAAATACGTCCAAAAAAACAATGGTACATACGATATTACACACACACACACACACACATGCACGCGTAATTTTAAATTCTTACATAAATTAATTAAATATACATATTATAAGTAATGACAAGTAAATGATAGATTACTACACCCCTCCTCCTCCATGGTCGTTCGACATCAACCAGGCCGGCTCCTCCTTTCGGAATTCTACGTGGTTGTTTGAGCTGCTTCCCCATTCACTCACACACGCGAGAACGCAATTTCATGAGCGAGCGAGCGCGCTAATTACCGAAACGCAACGAATACAAGACTAATTACGCGGACTGATAATTCCCGATCAAACGTATCGTGATTCAGGACTATCTCGCTCTCGTCGCGTCTTCATGGCATTTCGAGTTGGCCATTGTCAAAAATTTCGATGGGGACAACATCCGCACTCCGGTTTACCGCGCGCGGCACGCTAGGGTCAGCTAGGGTTAGGAATGTCGAATCGAGAGAAATGTCAATCGATCCTTACTGTTCATGCATTTGCTATTTATTTATTTATTTTTTTTTTTTAAATACATAAAATAATTTTAATTTTCTTCGAATAAATTTTGTAAGCAAAANGCGGAGGAGAATGATACATGATTCAGTATTTAGCTCAATAATAGCACAATTTTCGATCACGGGAATTCCGTGAAACGCACGTTTTATTAACAAAAGATTGATTGCGACTCGCTGTTACTCAAATACGCGATACGCCCCGCGCTTTTCAACGATCTGAAGTTGGCAGACGAACTGCGGGCGCTTTAATCGCGGTGCGCGGTGAAAAAATTAAAGTTTAAATCGATGTATCCTTGTACATACAAGCACGTAATAATTATATGCTTTAAACCAAGCTTGGTTAATAAGAAGCCTGTAGCCAAAAGTTGATAAGGATATATATTGTAGTTGCGGAAATCTTTGGTCACAATCGATCCATTTCGGTGAAACGCATACTTCTTCCGTTTTTATCAATCCAAGGTTGGCAGCAGTCGGTCAAAAAATAAAAAAAAATTTCTGGAGAAATTTTGTACCTCTTAATAAACTTTATGGAACTCCAACATTGTAAATAAATCGCAACAATATTCCTATTGTTGCACTTTTAGGACTATCGTTTACCAAATATATTTATTCTTTACATTTATAAAATCTCTGATACAGAGAATTTTTATTCATTATACATTTTTATTTATTATAAATATGTTATGTATTTGCTTCTTTATTCTCTTTTTACGTTTTTATTTTTTTTTTCAAGCAGATGTGAAAAATAAAAAAGTGTAGATGGGGAGGGGCAAGTGTATGTTTCTAGGCGCCATGATAAAAGTCTCCCCTGAGCCCTTGAGAGAAGAGTAGCACGCTCTCGTTGTCCACTTTCTGACTTTGTTTCTCGCTACAGAATTTGAAGAACGATGGAAGACATTACGGAACACTCAACCGTGCAAACGTTGACGATGTCACATATCGCGTCTTTCGAACGATGCATTTTAGAACTGGTACGCCTTCAGTTACATCATTTCTGCTATTCCGTTGTAAAAAAATATTAGGTTCTAAATGCATTTGTATTTAAAATCCGCATAGCTTGATAACCTTAATCATTTATTACGGCATTAATTATCGCATTCTTAAGTTAATTATCGAGTTGTATGTTCTGATCCTCGCATCGTGTCGTTATAAAGAAAAGTGGAAACATTTTATCCCAGCAGTATCTCGTCAATCTACTATATATTTTATATTTACTTCGATCAAATAAAGCAATCGAATGATGGAGTGCACATAAAATGTTACAGATAGCGAATTCTTTGAACTCACACGCAGCGGCAATCGCGGTAAGAATTCACGCGGAAAAACGCGAAATTCAGGTCGTCGACAACGGCGTCGGGATACCGAAAGATATGCTAAAATGTATCGCGGACTATGAAGTAGAAGCTGCGGATGATCAACAGCAAGTATGCGAATTGCCTCAATCGAATTATCTGGCGGATATTCGTCGTTTGTCCGACCGTCTTACGATTGCTTCGAGGTATCAATATTCTAAGGAGACTTTCATAAAGGTATTACTTGAAATTGTTAACACGTTATTAAATAGTTTGATAGTATAGGTAAAAATAACACAGCCACATAAAAAAAAGTGTCATGTCCGAGAGATTAGACCCATGTATCCCTATGTATTTTGAGGCTCTGAAACCGAATATGACCTCAGAATTGCGCTATCAGATCAGGATTTTTTTATAATCGGGCTGAATAGTGTAATTTTGAGGAATGTTTGGCAATTTTTTGAGGGTAAAAAAAATTCTGAACCGATGGCGCAATTCTGAGGTCATATTCGGTTTCAGAGCCTACATAGGAATACATGGGTCTAATTTCTCGGACATGACACTTTTTTTGTGTGGCTATGTAATCAATGTAAAAATATAAGCACATTTACCTTGCTTTAAGCGTTAAGTATATATCTTCAAATTAAATTTTGAATTCAGAAGTAAATTAATTTTAAATTAATCACAGTGCGTACTTGCAACGTTCACTTTCCACTTAAAACACAATTTACATAATTTAAATCATATACACGTTAATATATTTAATATTAAATTTAATTAAGATACACATCAATACAATTTAACATTTAATATTTAATATTAAATTCAATTAAAATTTTGAAAGATTGATATATTATTTGCAATTTTTTCAAAAACAATTCTTTTTCACATTATTTTTGTTAAAGGTATTCGAGATGGGATTTGCGTCCAATTTGATACCGATAGAACAGAGACCTTCGTGTGGCACAACGGTGTCCATCTACGGCTTCCACGAAATGCCGTGTAAAAAGTGGGATACATCCATCATTTGTTTTCTTATTGCGACTATAGCTGTTACAAAGTTAGAAGTATGATTTAATTAAATTTTAATTTATTGTGGTGTTTATCAATCGGAATAATTTTGTCTCATAATGTTTCGTTTATATATTGATACAATCAGGTATCGTTTTCGATTAGAGACGAAGAACGAAAAAAAGTTATTCTGAGAATTGCGAAACCACACAGCCCGATCGAAGTTCTGAGAACAATATTTGGGAAAGATCTGCCGTTGAATCACGTATGGTCGATACAATGCAGTCCTGAATGTAACACGAATTATCACGGTTACGTGGGATTATCTAATAGAAACGCGATGCAATGGATATTTTTAAATCATAGGCCGATCTATTGTCCTCTTATTTTGAAGTTGATTCAGATTGCCTTTAAAGAAAGACTCAACTTGTTTTCCGATCAAGAATCCAACGTACGTGAGCCATGCGAAAAAAATATATTTATTCTGTTCTTTCTCACATTCTCAGAAAAAGAATTCACATTTGTTATCGAAAATGAGAAAAGATGCATCATGTTTTATGATATGCAAAAAATATTAAATACCATTAAGAATTGCATCTTTAAATGTCTCGCAGAAGAAGCTACAGTTTCCGTCATTACCCCTTATTTATGTAAAACGCAGATGTTAAAACGAATACATTTAAGGACAGAAAAATCTATTTTTAGTAACGATATCAATGGACGTAAAAATGTTACATTTTCGATAATAAAAAATAAAATCGTTACGGTTGGCTTTAAAAGAAGAAAAATTACGTCAACAATTGTATCAAGCAATTATCTCAACAAACAACATAATAGAGATAATAATATTGAAACTATCAAGCATTACATAGACGAAAGACATAATATATTGAATAACATTTATCAAACAAACGTTACTGTAAAACATATGAATTTATGTGTAGATAAAGGTGTAAAAAAGATGCATAAAAACATTGATAAAATGCAAGAAAGTTCCATAACTTTAAGAATAACAGATAATTCTGTTAAATCTGATAAAGCTTCCAATTATCGTAATAACAATAAAAATAATTTCGTAAACATGATTTCTCCTCTTTCCGAATGGTCGAATTGGACTTATTATACAAATAATAAAGAACATGATTCTACGAGAAATATGAGTGATATACATTCCAAAAATGACATGCATCAATTTAATTTTTTGCCACGAAAATTGTATGGTTTCTTACAGCATCGTCATGTTAAATTAACAAATGTAAAATTCTTTGATAGTCCTAATGATACAATTTTGTGTAAGTATTTTTTAAATAAAATAATAAATTAGCTGCACTTATATAGGATTGAGAAAAATGAGAAATAACGCATTACTTAAGAAATACAATTGTAATTGTTGCTATTATCTTTTTTATAATAATCGTTATTTTTTTCTATATGTAACGGTAATGTACTTTATCGTTATTTTATAAATATACATATAATACATGCATATAGACTGTTATGTTGTGGTTAATTGAAATCAATTACGTGTCACTCTAAAAAGAAAAGTCAAAATTTTGTGAAAAAAGAAACTTATTATTACTTTTATGAAGTAGAGTTTAGTAACTTCCTAACCCTGGCTACATATTATAGTTAATTTATTATTATTATAAATAATTATATAAATAAATATACACTAAATTAATTAATTTTTATTTATTTGTATAATTCAGCCTATCAAATATATTACAAATAGTTACAGAAAACTGGCAACATGAACAAGCAATGGTGCATCCTTGTAAGTTGAAGCAAAAATTATGCGAATTTAGACTATCACGAGAGTCATTAAAATACATAAAAGTATGTACTTAAAGCTTCGAAACAATTTTGTCTGAGATAGATGTGTCTTAATAAATATATTTTTCTTATAGATCATTAATCAAGTTAATGATGAATTTATTGCTGCATGGATGACATACAATGAAATGAAAATTCTACTGATGATTGATCAACATGCCGCCCATGAAAGAATACGTTATGAAGATTTACTTCTTAGTAAATTATAATAAATTATAATTATAACAATTTTTTCTGATAAGAAACGTTTCTTTTTAGCCGAATAATTTAACGACATTAAATATTATAAAAATAAAGTATTAGATTAATTTTTTAATTTAATCAATATAAAAATATATGTGATACGTAATACAATAAGTTTTTTTCTAAATGCTCAGTTATAATTATTATTGCTATTTAGGATACAAGGTGCAGAATGAAAGCGAGTTACTCTCTTTTAATTTGCGTGATCCTCTATCCATGAAATTTCCTACAGAAATGTACAATTTACTCCTACGAAATAAAATATTACTGAAGAAATACGGCATAAATTTAGGATCATCAAAGGAAAACACACTGTTAATACGCACAATACCGCAATGTTTGGTTATGAATAGCGATCCCTATAATAACGAAAAAATACTACCAAAAATCCATGGTTTATTAAACGACGTATTAAAGAATCGTGGTACAACAAATCAAGCAAACGCATTACCATTAACTATTCATAATGCTATAGCATCGAAAGCTTGTCATGGTACTAATCAGAAAATATATTGCTTTTCATAAAATGTTACATACGATTGTAGAGAAAAGGAGAGTAAGATAGTTATAAAGTGTCGATTTTTCTTAATTTTTATGAGAACATAAAAATATCGAGCTATTTCTTTCAAAGTCTCTAAAGTCTTGGTTATCATCTGTAAAAATTAAGAACTGTTAAAAAAAATTATTTTTAAATAAATTTAGATTTTTTAGGGATTTATCTATCAATTTTTCCAATCTTTCCTCTTTTTTTTATTAACTTTGGAACTTTTCCAGGTGCTATTAAATTCGGCGATAAGTTAACTTTAGAGCAGTGTAGGAGTCTTATAAAATTATTGAAGCGTACGAAATTTCCCAATCGATGCGCACATGGACGACCGACTATAATACCTGTCATGGAATTTTCGGAATTAAGAAAAAGAAGCGCTAGGATACCTGAGGTGCGTATTGTAGTTATATTCCTCCTTATTTTATTACATTAAAGATGAATTTACAAATGATTCAGGAGATGAGAAAGATCACATATCTTTGCTTGATTTTGAATTAATACTAATAAGATGAATTAGGGGAAGATGCCACATTTGAGCCTTTTTTAGGAATAACTTTATTATCAAGCTACGGAAAATTAATATATAATATTCTTGAAATTTGTATTTCTTCTATTAGATCTGTAAAAATATATTCTACGAAAATAATTAAATATTTTACTGACTAGTATTATATCACAAATTTCAGGAAAAATTGAATTTCACATCCTTGAAGAAAATTGCATCAATGAAGTAGAAAGGGCAATCGTTCTCTTTAATATAAAATGACAATTATCGTTCATAAATATGTAATTATACAAAATTGTTGTGCAAAAATAATTTCTTTAATAATGAAAATTATTTTTTGTTCCATAAGAAAGTAGTATGTTTATTATAAGATCAAAAACATTTTCTTAATAATTTAAAATACATATTTCTTGTTGTTGTAACAAAATTTGTCATATTACAAGAATAAAAATCGAAAGAAGTTATATTACAATACATGATCGTACAGTGAATGGTCATCATAATTGGAATACGAAGAATTTATGTAGAAGGGCGGGTAAACTAGACCCGTGCCACGGTAAGAATCTCTGACAAGCTGTTGAGAATATTCACCTAGAAATCGTCATTAGAAAACTTAAGATTATAGACCTCATAAAAATTACAATGTTTTTGTCATTGGTTATATAAGAAGATTGGAATTTCGAAAGAAATAAAAAAAAATCCTAAATTTTAAATTGAGATTTTATAAGTAGATATAAATATTGCAAGTCGCTTTGACTTTAAACAAATATTCAAAACTACAATGAATATAATTTCAGCAAATCCCCTATGTTGCAAATACAAAAAGATGTACAGATTTTATTTTACATATTTACAGCAAAGAGATCTAAACTAGTCAGTGTTACCATTCCATCCTTAAAATACGAAAGAATAATTAATAACCTGATGGACTGTATGACGGTGAATTAGGCGCTGACGGATATCTTGATTGCACATTTGTTCTGCTAGGGCTGCTAGGTCTGAATGCGAATTCGGATAAAGAGGTTGGATTGGCATAACTGGTCCTGGATACTGATTCTTTATTATAGTAGCTACTTAGCGGTAGGTTCCATCCTACTTTGCGTGGACTCGAGCCTGCCAACATAACGAATTTGTGATGTTACACTAGAGTCAAATAAAACATGCGAAATTATAGATTATTGTACATGTAAAGCACTAATTTATCCAAAAGTTTAATTCCTTTTTATAATTATCTTACACGGAATTACGCCGTAATTATTTATGTAATAACTTTTGAAATTATTTATGTATCTATCAAATCTCTTACAAATTCGATAAGTTTATCTTCTTCGATTAGTTTTTATAATGTAATCGGAGATACGGAATTTATTTTTTTTACTGCCAACAATGCATATTATATTTTACAACCTGTTGCAATACAATGAAAGAATCGATGAATAAATTCTCAAATGTATTAAAAGAAATATAATAATTATAATCTAGATGTAATATAAACATATTAATAATAATAAAGTGTAGTAATAATAATATAAATATTTAATAATAACATATGAATATGTTACATACTCGTCTGCCCAAAGGTGCTTCTCCCGCCAGAGACTCTTCCTCTACTACCGATTCTTCCCAGAGAAAATTTAACACCTTCTGCGTCTGCTGCAAGTACAATATTATATAAACAATTTTTCACAATGCAATATCTTTAATCAGATCTTGTAAATTTATGAATTTGGATACGTCTCAATTAATGTAGTTAGAATTAATCATTGCTACATAATTAAGAACTTATTTATTCATTTATTTTTGTATATTGTTAAAATTAAATAAGTTAAATATAGCAATAAAAATAGTTTTGAGCGCCAATATTTATAAATCTCATTTTTCCAATTGTTACTTTTACTAAACTAAGAATTTAATTTTATAAATAATTACTAATGATTTTCTTTGAAAACTTATATCGTATACTTTTCGGCGATGTAATGAAAAAGACAATATTGTTAATCATTATGTTTGACTGCATCGATATAAAGCACTGCAATTTTTAATACGTTTTTTATTAAAATAATCCTTCTATAAGAATTTTATTTGTATAAACAATTCTTTTTCTTTAAATTATTTGGGTTTTGAAAAATCTAAAAAAGATATCTTGAAATGATTTTTGTATGTACTTTTTAACACAAGAAAAATTTTCAATTTGTAATAGTATCTTGGACGCACTAATACAATTATGGTCAACGTAAATAATATAACAAGTATACGCAATAGTGATGTAAATAACATAAGAATTTCCTTTAATTTATAATTAGTTTATATTTATTAGCTAATTACATATATTATCACGCGGATCTTATAGGGGACTTTAAAATATTTTCTCTTCTTTCTTAACGTCTAATTAAAAAGCTAGTTGCATTTATTTTATGTATTTAATGTCTTATGTATTTTAAACAAAAAGTTTCTGAAAAAATTTTAAGTAAACATGAAATAATTGAAACTTATAAATTTTATACATTGTAAAAATCCGACATTTACCTTTAATTTACTCTTTTTTTCACAATTTTTAACACGTGTATATCATATTTTATAAACAGTATTTTTTAGAAACACATAAATCAAAGATGTACTTAATGAATTAAATATATACCTTCCCTAACAGCACACTTCATCCCAGGGATGTCCCTGGGATGAAGTGTGCTGTTAGGGTTATTATATTTTTTATTGACGCTATAATCCCAAATTCATATGTATTTGTTTTACACATATAATTCTCTGACGCAATGATGTAATTTATTTAACAAACGTATATAATTACCAAAAATAAATAAAATAACAACCACGGTAGTTAGAAATATCCTAATTTTTATATCCATTGTTGCCTGCTTCGCTTTTGTCGAATTGTCGTGTCGATCAGTTAAGAATACAAAAAAATCTCTAACACGCACTTTGTTCACGTAAGATCAACTTATTATTATCTCAGCTTTACACTGAACGACACATATGACTATTCCTCGTGTAACATCCAGACCCGTATTTTTATAGTCGTCTTTCTGTTGACGATAGCAATTGAAACTAATCTTGAAAAGTGAAGCAATTTAATAGATGAACCTTAAGAGTCAATTTAGTACCCGTAACGTCACGTAACTGCGATTCAAGCAGTAACTCGAGGATACATACTTTATAAGCTTTTTTTTCTATTGATTTTTTATGCGTTTACAAAGTAGAATCAAACTAGACTAGACACTTCTCAAAACGTTAACAACACTATATATCAATTTTTTAACAAAATTTCTTACGACTTTGACTTTAAAACTTTATATAATGTGGAGTATTATTAATTATAAGAATCAATTATAGGATTTGCGAATGATATAAAATATTTAGAATATGAAATATTCTTTCTTCACGTTTCATATCTATAAAGTTTTTATATATTTATAGTCAATTTTTTGAAGTTTCTAATAAATAAAAACTACACATTAATATTTTCATAACTAAATAAAACTGAGTATGAATTTCTGTCTGGCATATTGTAAAAAATACTCACGTAATTGACAATGAGTAACGTGTATTCGTAGTGTCATGTTCAACATCTCCAATAAAGGTGTTGCACGAGAAGCCTATAATAGCGCTTGCGCCAATGAACCAAAAAGCGGGGGATATTATTTCACCCTTGCCTTGGAAAAAGTACATCGGATGAACATAGCGTGCAATTTCGATAATTCAACTTCCTGTCGTTTCCTTCGGAGTGAAAACGCAAGTACAAGCGATCGATGGTCGTCCCTAACTTGGCGCAGTAGATATTAACGTCGATAGCAATATTTTAAAAAAACTATCGCAAAGATGGAAAATGGCTGTAATGCTTTTTCTACAACTGTCATTTCTCGATATTGTATAACATATTCCGCTGTCTATAGTGCATCACGAAAAGTTCAAAAAGAAATTGGCTGATATAATAAATTATTGCTGAGTAATAAGAGTACACGAAATAAAATATTCTTTCTGAAACCTGCTTTTGCAGATCCGCTTCATATCCGCGGCTCGATCATTGTAAGAGAATGTATTTGGTCGACGATCACAATTATAAATTGATTCAAACTTTTTTGAGAATTATCGATTTGTGGTCTTATAAAAAAACCAAGTGTGAGCATTTTTCTGCAACATGCATCTATATGTTACTCATTTCTCACGTTATTGCAGAGATAATTTTATATATATTTTTGTTCTATTTTTCTAAGTTTAAGATACTAAACACTTGGAGTAACTTATTAACTTTTCAAAATATATGTATGTATATGAGTGCCTTAAAAGTTATTTTTAGAACTCTCAATGAAAAGAGTTATTTTCAGAAAATTGTATATTTATACAGGGTGTCCCACTTCTGAAATTAATTCTAATTCTGTAATTTATACACATATCGAAAAAAGAAAATTAAATAAAAATGAATCAACATCGTATTAGAAAAATAAAGTATCGTACATGAATATAATTAAATTTCTGTAATTTTTTCAGAGTGTTTTCAGTTATAACTTTATGCGTTTCATACTTGATACAAAATGCTCTTTAGTGTACAATTTTCCTAGAAAAGAAGTCCTCGATAAGATTTCGATAAACCTTACCTTCCGTCATAATAATTCATTTTTAAACGCATTTTATGTTTCAAAGACGGTTAGAATAAAACTAAGTTTCAGGTACATGATTACAAACAATAGAATATGTATAATACCTAAATTATGGAAGGGGAAGGCGTGCATTTAATTTCATCAACTTTTCGTGGGACACCCTGTACTTACTACTGAACCGCATAGTATTATTAGACATTCTGCATATCAACTGCTAAATCATTTCACCAACAAACTTATATTTTTCTATTTTTGTTTCAATGCAAAATTGAATTTTTATTAATAAAGACATTATGCTAGTTTAATCAAAATTTCTAAGTAATATATGAACAAATAAAAGAATAAATAAAAAAGTAATAATATATAATTAAAATCAGTACGAAAAATCGATACAAACTGATACGCGCTCGTATGCGATATAATGTATAAAGATATACACATAAAGCTATTAGATGGAAAATTATTTATTATTTTAGTCATTATCCCATTTCAGAATGATTAAAAATTGTTCCATTAAAAAATTTGTTGGTGGAATTTGAAAACTTCTTGTAAAAAATTTAAACGGATAAAGTAAATAAAACGAATAAGTTACGTATTGTTAAACGCATGAATTAACATAGATACATGTGTTTTTATAGTTCGCGCAACTTATTATAGCCGATTTTAATGTAAATATCATTACCAAGATTTTGTCGGATGTTTTTTTGGCTTTTATATGTTTTATATACTTCAATATTTTTTTCGATACTAATAAAGTAAGTTGAGCTCTGATTTAAATTAACAAAATCGATTTTTATGACAGATTTTTACACTTATTTGAGACTCCGCTTAATTCAGATTTTACTTAATTTAGCTAAAACAGATGTTGGAAGAAGTTATTAATAATCGACGGCTATTGACAGATGCGCAAGAAATTAAAATAGCAGAATATTACTCTTATCAAGCAAAAAAGAGTATAGTTATTTTCAAATGTAATAATGTTAACTTTACGTATAAAAGTGTTAGCTTATTGTTAGTAGAAACATATATGTATGATTCAGTTATATTTGTGATATATTCCTTAATAGTTAATAATTTTTTCCGACCTCACGTAGCATGTTTTTTCTTATACTCGAAATGAAAACAAATATTATAACTTGTGGCATATTTCATTTAGCGATGATAATATTTGTATTACTTGTACTTTTAATAATGGGATTGCTACCGGATGTCCTCGATTTTTTCCGGCCATTAAACGAGTCACGTGCACATTATTTAATAATCATGAATGAATACCATTTAAATGAGGGGATACAGTTTTATTCCTTTTTCTTGTATTCTATCATTATTAGTATTGCTGGTATTTTTTCGGTATTTTATATCACTTTGATAAGTGTATCAACTGTTTTATACTGCTGCGCAATATTCAAAGTTTGCAGGTAAGAAACGCAAAAGAATATTTTCATAATATTTTTTTTAGAATATGTTACAGTAAGAAAATAAATGACTAATTGAACTGCTGGCTAAACGATTATTTATTGTCATCAGTTATCGAATAAAACATTGTGTGGACAAAAAGATAATAGCGTATTCAAACTAAAGAAATATAATCGTCGAAAGAATAATTAAAACAGTAGAACTTCATCGAAAAGCAAAGAAGTATCTAAAATTAAAACTGGTAACAAAATTACTAATTCTTTTTTTTAATAAAGATTGATTTTAAGACTTTTTAAATTGATTACGACAAGTTTTCCGATATCTCATTTTCTTTTGTTGATGGCAGACCTGTGTTCTTGTTCTGTATGTTTATACAGAGTAAGTTACTCTTTCTTTTTTGTAATATGTATTTTATAACTTTTATATAATCAATATCTCATAAGTTAATACTGTTTCTAATACACTATTTTATGTATATGTACACACTATAGTACACCTATATATTTAATTACTTACACACAAATAACACTTAAATAAATTTTCATATGTAATTATAAAGATTGCTTAGAACCTTTTGTTATTAATGTGTTAATAGTTGTTGTACGTAGTAATAAGTATGGAAAGACTTAGGTAAGTTAATACTTCTTTCATACTAAATTAAGTTAGAGATAATAAAAAACTAATTTAAAAAAGGCAGAGAAAGAATGGCAGTCGTGAAATGTATCTGAGGTGGTGGAATATCATGATATATAATTCACGTTAAATTTTAAGAGCAACCATTAAAATTACTTCGTTACAGTCTATTCAGAGATTGTAAGATGGTTACCAATCATTAGTGTGTTTATAAAAGCTAAATTTCAAATGAATATTATTGAATTTAATGCGTGTCGTAATATGTGTATGAATTCGACAAATAAAGTCATGTTTATATAATATGTGGTCTTGTGGAGTATAGTCGTCCGCCATGGGCATCTCTCTTGTGACATTACAATTTCATTGCAGACGTCGTATAATGTTTATTAGAAGCAAAAAAATGATTTTAAATAGTTTTAAGTTTTATTTTAAAAAAATTTTTAGCTAAAAACATTTTTTAAAGAAAGAAATTTTTTTAATAAAAGATATTTTATAAAATGTTCGTGAAACCTTATTTTGAAACATTTATGTGTGTAAAATTTACGAAAGATCATTAATTTTTATTTTTTTATAAACAAAAATGCTTTTCATGACATTAGTTGTTATATAGTATTCCACGATCTCTCTGCTATTCCACAAACGCATACTTTTGAATATAACCGTAGATACACTTAGAGTTTGTTCAAATTCACTTGAGTTCATTGAATTTGATAATAATTCAAGCTTTGATTTGTGCCGTCTAATTGTCCATTGAACCGATCACTTCGGCGATCTATGGAATATCTTTCTTTCACTCAGATTGTGAGTCTTTTGTTGCATACAACTTACACTTTTCTTAATACTCGACTCGTTCTATGAGTTTATGCCTGATTTATGCCTTTAACTTATGTTATAATCGATAAAGTTCAACAATAGGATTTCAATGCTTTCGTTCATAAAATCTTAACAGAAGCATTAAAAATCCCAATGTTGAACTTTGCTGATTCCAGCATAAGTTAACAGTTACGATTTCCATAAATCAAGTTTTAATCGTTCGATGATTCTCACAGGAAACAAGGGGACAAGTGATGATCGATTACGTATAAATCACGGACCTCAGGAGAGGAATGGCCGTGATTTACGCGGATATGTGATTTTCGAAAGAATCCTAACGTTCAACTACACTTGTACACGTGATTTTAAATGAAGAATATGATAAAAATACGATAACACAAGCTTCACGCTTTTACCCGCTAAATTTCCTGCGAGAACTAATCTGTAACGATTAATGTTATTATTCTGATAATTCTTAACATCAAGTTAAAAGTTATTAACTTTTTAGCTTTACTATTTAATTTTCAACTTTTTAACTAGTCACAACCGAACCTTGGGCATAGGTAATTTGATGTTTGAATTTATGATACCGATTTTTTATGTTATCGGACATTAACTTTATCTTTTCTTAGTATGTTTCCTGGGACAATTCACGTTAAACCATGCTGATGAGATATTTAACGCAGTGAGTACAGTAATTCGTATTTTTTATAAAACTACCCAACAAACAACAAGTATAACGTGTGTATGCGCAACGCTTTAAAACACTTAAAAATTGCAAAAATATTTAAATAATATTGAGTTTTAAATGATTTTGAATTTAAATTGACATATATCTAAATATAATAATTTTTTTGTAATTTAACAATTTATGTTATTCAAAAGTTGATGCCAACAAACAAAGTTCTCTAAAAATTTTTATAATATAAATCAAAATTGATTTTTATATTATTTATAATTTTAAAGGCTTGGGAAAAAAGTCGTTTTTTTCAATTTTTCCGCGGATTTTTTCGTTTTTTTTCTCAGGGATAGAAAAATTCATCGGAAAAATTCAAAAAATGTTATACTATGATGATACCTCATCAGTATCGAAGTTATCTATTTTACGATATAATTTCTTAATTCTATTTCTCCACACTTATTTTCGAGTCCGTAGTTTGCCATACTTTTATTCGTGAGACAGCTCGATTTTTCGTCTTATCACTTTCATTCTAATTAATATTTTAAAGCTTGTATTGTAAAAATTAAAAAATACATAGTCTAAATACCATGCTCATAAAATAATATAGTAGAAGGTCGAGAAAATGATTTGAAATAATTAAATTTATAACAATATACATGAAGAAGTAAACTATAAAACGAGATTACGCTTCAAGAATTCATCGGATCAGGGTATGGCGAACTAGAGTTAAAAATCTGTAATAGATAATAGAAACGCTCGTATTGATGTTAAAAAACATAAATTTAAAAGACTGGTCAAGATTACGAGCCAAACAATTCTGGATGTTAATTAAACTTTTATTCCGATCACAATCATAAACGTAAAATTTTTTGCTCGTAATCTTGACCAGTCTTTTAAATTTATGTTTTTTAAAAATTTGTGTTAATAAGAAATGACTAGAAAACAGTTCGTATAAAGTTAAACTAATGTTAATTTTTGTCTTTAAGTTTCTATCCTTAAAGTTTTTCTTTTTATTTATGATAATGTGAATACGAGAGAAACAAAAAGCAAATCACAAAAATAAATAAAAATAGAATTAATGTATTTTTTAAATAAAATAAAACGTATGCCTCTTGATAATTGCTAGTATTCAAAATTCTTCACAAAATGATTAACATAAATATTAACTTAAATTAGTCTTTAAACTTAGTTGTTAGAGTTACATTTGTTCTTAGAACAGTTTGTTTAATAAATTAATAATTTATTAAACTTCAAGTGATGTATAATAATATTCCAAATATAAACATAAAAATTAGTTCAATATTAATTCCAGCAACAAGGCTTTAATAATATTGTAAAATTAGATAGTATGTCATAGCAAAAACAGCAATTTTTCGTAAAAAAACAATTTTTCAGAAAAAAACCGGAATTTTTCTGGTTTTTTTTCCAGCGATTTGAAAAAAGCGGTTTTTTAAAAACTATAATATTATAATTTTTTACTTAAAAAATTTACGCAAATATAAATAAAATAACGTATAAAAATACAAATGTGTGGATATCGCTCTTAATTTTATGAAAATTTAAAAGTGAAGTAAGAATCTTGTTAGTAGGCACATATGTCACTCAAAGCCTTGAACTGAGCTCTATTATGAGATGTCACATGTATTGTACATTTTTTCACAAAAATTTCTGATTATATATATAAAATACACTTCATGTATATATCTTTTACCGAATAAAATTTTTCTAGATACATGTCTCTATGGTACAAAGCACCTGTAACAGTACAGAAATCTTTATTATTTTTAATGCAAATTTCTTCGAAACGTATGATACCAAATCTTGCCGGTCTATTTGCTATAGTAATGGAAAGCTTTGTCTCGGTAAGCAAGTGAACAATGCGAAAACAATCTCCTCTTACAGAAGTTGTACTGATAGTATTTCTCCGCAGACTAAACTCCTATTGATTTAGATTTTTTTCATTTTGTCGATTCTGCTTCAAATTTAGACATACATGTATAAAAAAAGTGAAAAACAAATTAGGTCATATAATTGTACAGTCATATTCCTAAATGTTAAAATATAATAGAATTTTTTCAGATTTTTAAAGTTCAAAAAGTCTATGAAAAAAGAAACACAACTTTTTGTCAATGATTCAAGTAGTCTAAGAATTAAAAAACAAGGTAGTTGACCAAAGATTAAATTGACCGTAAATTTTTATTTTTAACTTCAGATTCAATTAAAGAACTAATCAAATTACTTCACAGTCCAAGTTTCATGAAAATCGATCTCAGTTTACAAAACAAAAGAGCGTACTCCGTCGACATGTGATTAAAAAGGATTAAAACTGCTTATAATACTTTAAAAAGTAACAACACTGATTAATTTAATGCTAATAGTATTAAATTTCTGTAAGAGTTCTATGAATACATTACCAACTTTATTGAATTATTTGTTTTAATTCATGAACATGTCAATATCCCTCATGATGCTGATGTACTCCGTACAGTAGTTTTATACAATCTAATGCAGAAAGAGTAACTGCTCAGTAGTGATATACACATGAAAAACTTTTCCACAGTAGATTAAAGTAGAAAGATATAATTTAATTAAATAAGATAATATTCTCTGCTATTTAATTTCTTCAATAAATAATACTTTAATAATCATTATATATCATTATATATCATTATATATTTTTTCTTTAATTTTTAAAAAATTCTGCACACTACAAATTCTGGCTATTTTATTTACGAGTTCATTAAATCATTAAGTATAATTTTTATATTTTGTTTTTCTATTTTTTGTTTTACACCTAGATGTATTTTTATCAATACTATCCTATTTCGCAAGTAATTAATTTTTTATTAAATTAATTGTCTGAATTAATTTTTGTGGCGTACGCATCAATTGCATGAAAGATGTATATATTAATAATTAATAATTAACTCATTAGATTATTTTATTCATATATTATACATACATTTACTTATCTTAATTCTAAAATTGTTGGCTTTTTATTAATTATTTTAAATTTATATAAAATTTATTTTGACATGTGTTTCTTATGAGAAATCATGTAGGATCGTGTTGTTCGGTCGTTTTTTATGATCTATGTGTCTTCGACCCCGACATAATCTTATCAAAAACCGGGTGACCTTTCCGTCACTTAATATTTCTATGGAATGATTTTTAACTCTCACGACATTTTACGTACACTTCACTTTAACCGAACGAAATTCTTGCCACTGACTGACTCATCAATATTACACGTAAACACGACGGACAAAGCATACATAAAAATAATGATTTTATCGTTAAAAGTTGGATGTTGTCTCGCATTGATATGGGCTCTTACTAAATTTAGATATAAGTTGATCACAATATAAATTTATTAATTAATATGCGTTTAAAATAATTGTCAATTATTTTCACTATCTGATGAAAGACTGAGTATAGTCGGAACAGAAAAGAGAATAAATTGTTTAAAAAACAGCACCACTTAGTTGTTGCTTGTAATTTGGTCTCTTCCTTTCTATATTTTGCAGCTACACTTTGTTCTTCGGATTTATTACTTTTATAGTATATTTAAATTTTTGAATAAATATCACTTATACGCAACTCTAATAAAATTGTTCATTTTTTTTACATTAATATTTTAGTAACTAAATAAAATTAAATATGAATTTCTTTCTGATTCATGAAAAAAAATACTCGCGTAAGAAATTCGTTGTGTGATGCTCGACGTCTTCAACAACTATGAGGATATTGTGTGAGAAGCCCTTAGTTGCACATGCGCAAACATGACAAAAAAGTCAGGAATATTATTTCACCCTTTGCTTGGAAATGTATCGGACGAACATAACGTGCAATTTCAATAATTTAACTTCCTGCTGTTTTCTTCAGTGTGAAAACACGAATGCGGACGATCAATAGTCGCTCCCAACTTGGTGCGGTACCATTAAACGCCTATTTTATAAAAACATCCGGAGAAACTGGAAAACGGTCATAATGCTTAAATTACTGCAATTGTCACTCACTCCTCGATGTTGTATGCTTCGTTGGCTAACAACGTCGCGAAACGTTCACCAAAAAATTAACTTATAGTATATCAAACAAATTATTAGAGAAAGAAATAAAGTAAAATTTTTCTCTTCTAAAATCTACTTTTGTCGATCCGCTTTTTATTCGCGTCTCGATCATTACAAGAAAATATACATGTTCGACGATCACTGTAAATTTAACGAAACTCCTTTGAGGTTTTTTGGTTTATGGCCTTATGGAAGAACCGTGTGTGAGCGTTTCCGTGCAATATGCTTTAATATGTTATTCATTTCTCACGTGATTGCAGAGGTAATTTTATTTTTTTATTTTCATTCTCTAATAAGTTTAATAAAGATATTAAAAACTTGGAGTAATATGTTAACTGTTACTAAATATATGTACGTCGGTACATTAAAAGTTATTTTAAAAAATTTAAAGAAAAAAGTTATTCTCAGAACTGTACATTTATATCACAATAATTTTCCTCTTTTTTGCTTAGACGTGTTTCCACATATCAATATATATTCTGTTATTATAACTGAAACATTTTAACAT
>QKQZ01019404.1:0-11725 GCA_003595255.1 Solenopsis fugax
AGCGCTCGAAAATTTTACTTATTTTAAATAAGACGTCGCAGACACAGTTCGGATAAGTACCGTTAAGTACGATGGTCGAAAAGGCACAGACGGTTAACCGCGCTTGACTCGTATCTGCCGCTACTTACCTTTATGTTTACAATTTTACGAGTCTTATTATTTTCTATATTTAAAATAAAATGATTAAATTTATTTAAATAGAAATTAAAAAAATTATATACTACTTTATCTAGATTATTTTAAGATAATATTGCTCGAGCAAAACAATTTAGGATATAAAAACAATATATTCATATTAAACAATAATAATTTGAATTAGCCCATTTAAAAAGTCCTGTGTCCACAATGCTAAAAATCGATCTCAGACAAAGAGAGAGTCGACTAATCGCATTCGTACAATTTTGCCAACTGGCTAATACAATTAGTCCATTCTCTCTCCATTCAAGATCTCGGACCGATTTCTAGCATCGTAGACATAAAGCTTAAGGGTTGTATTCATAGTCGTGATTTATCCTCAGAATCAGGTTTTAAGTTTCAAATTTAGCATATCAGATTTTATCATGAATATGGCTCTAAATATAATCACACAAATAATTAAGAAAGCATCAAATAAAGCAGCGCACAGTTTTATAGAAACTGAAAATGTATTTACGATATACATATAAAATAATTTTAGGAAACAAAGTTTCAACCTCGACCGTATTTGACGCTTTCTTAATATATTCATATATTTTTATTTCTTTATCTCTTGAAAATAACAGTTTTGTAAAAGTTCTTTAAATAATTCAATCTGACAAAAAAAGTTCCTCTTTTGATTTGGATTAATATTCCAATAAAAATTAAAGTTAAAATGTATAGAGGAAATATACATAAATATACATATAACTCATACTATAATGACTCACAAAGTTTCTAGAGGTAAGAGTTTCCGAACCACTCATAGTTTTAAGTCAAATTTTATATTATGCTATTATTTTAATCCTTGCAATCTGTGTTATCGCTTCACAAAATTCTCTTGTTATAATACAGTAACTTGAAGGTTGAAACTAAGAATGATAGTTCATACTTATTTTTATTAACAATAAGTTAAATAATTTTAAAAAAATAACGCTTTTATCTAAGATAAAGATGGAGATAATACATTTTAATAATCCAAATAAAGATGAAGCCATTTCTTTATTTAGATAATTTTATATAGATAACAGCAAATGCTGCTGATAGCTTTGCGTTAACGATGGCTTGACGTATCATTACATTTAATAAACGTCACAGCCACTAAAATGTAAATACGTATTACTTTAAAAATACACACGTACGTACGTATTTACTCTAAAATTATAATATAATGCGTGATCCATGTGTATTATGTGTGTTGTTAAATTAGGTCCTCTTCTTTTACCGCACGAGTATGGTATCTCGGTGCTCCCCTTTATATATCCGAAATGTAAATCGTGACAGTTCATTTTCTTCTTATAAACCAGTATAAATTCTTGCATTACCTGCGCGCGACAGTAACAATACGCTGAAGCCAGTGGAATCTCGCGATACCAAACGGAGGTGTGACATTCGAGGTAAAAGATAAGCGTTTTTATTTATGGAGAAATAGTAGTTTGAAAGAACTGTTAAAAATAGCTGTTTTTCAGAAATTTTTTAAGAAAAAAGTAATAAATCAAATAAAAGATTTTTTTTATATTAAATATACATTATATGTACTTTCACTTAAAAAAATTGTTTATTATGAATAATGATTTATTATGAATGACAGTCATTAGTGCGGATCATACTTATTAAAATAAATTTTGCGATAATCATTGTAATATTTCACAGAATGTTCTGAAAGCAAAAATGCTTTGAAAATCTTAAAGAGAAAATTTAAATTTTGTCTCCTAGAATTGTTTTCTTAGAAATGGTTAAATCCGATAAGCTCTGGAAGACAAATGTCCTCTAGAATTTCTGGCGATTATTTGATATAAAAAACGAGTTTTTTGCCCAAAATATGTTTTTGTTAATTAAAAACTAGATTTTTATTATGAAATTCTACGTTCATTAAGTAATGAATAAAATGCTGTACAAATTTTAACTAAATCGATCAAATAATTTCTAAAATATCATGATTACTAATTTTGAAAATACTGTTTTGACCAGATAGATGGAAAAGGGAAATCGAGGCTCGTTAACAGTTTCACAATTTCGGCAATTCAACATTTTAAACAATTAATAAAGATTAAACTGTACTAATGTAATAGACAAAATCTTTCTATATTTTCATGCCAGGAAGGATTCTGTAGTTTTTTTTGCAATACGTAAAATACAAATATGCCTCATTGTAGTAAACTTGCCCTGACAGCAGGATAAATTGGCACATATCACGGTGTAAGTTTATCGATTTGACAAACTTCATATTAAATTGACGAAAACGATTACGTTTCTATTAAAAAATAACATTTAAGAATTAACATTTCTATTAAGAAATAAAAAACTGATCGCGGATGCTTCTTGTAAAGATTGTATCTCTTATTTTATGATGATTAAAAAATGCTGTTACAGCAAAACAAATGTAAACTATTTTATTATAGCTTGCTTCATTATACTATAGATATATTAAATATAAAGCATTTTATTAGAGTTTGTAATTAAATGTAATGTTCATATACTTCTCACTCACGCATAAGTTAAGCTTGCCTTAAATATGAATCATACCCTATCCCATACATTTCGTTTCAATCATTTTATTATAATAAATCATTATTATTCAAAATAACATGTCATATAGTAACAGAAACTTTTCTTTTAATTAATAAAATGTAACTTACAAGAAAATACTTCTAATCGATCTCTCTTCAAGCAAAATATTTAATACGTATTTTTTTCATCGGCGTTCAAATGTTTAAGAGGTGAAATCAGCCCTTGAAAATTGGCCAAATTTTCGTTTATCGATAAAAAATTAAATTTGACTGAATAGTTTTCGATTCTATACATTTTGTACATTTACATAATTATGCTATCATGCTTTGTTTGGACCTCTGCTTTGCTTATCTCCTCTAGAATCAGATTTTTCTTTCTTTATTGTAATACTTGTTTAATTTAAATAAAACTTTGGGAAGTAGTAGTTATAGTAGTTACATATTATAAAAGAGATATTTTGCGATAATTTTTTCGCTATAAATACATAAATACATAAGCTTCAGTCTTCTCTACATTTTTCTGCCGATTAACTGTTAAAAACATATGATAAATAATAACCGTGATTCCTTGTGATAGGAGTTCATAGAAAAAAAATAAACACTTTTATTTTAAAACATTATCTAACGGCTATGTATTAGATTGCCTTAGTGGAAATTTCGTAATATTTAAAAATCTGTAACTTCGTTAATTTTTATCGGATTTGAATAAAATTTAATTTATATTTTTTAAACACTCAATACTTTTAAAAAATGCAAAAAAAATTTTCAAGTTTTAAAAAGTTTGTAACTTACATAAAGAAGTCTTTACATAAAGAAAAATTCACAAGATATAAAGTACGAGTGCTTTCTTTGCTGCATTCACCAAAAATTTCGTATTTTCTTAATTTAGCATGCGACTTGTACATTCGCTCAAATTATGTGAATATAATGACCGTAATTTCGAGACTCGAACTTTTCTCTGGCTTTTCTTTTATAATATACTGTTCAGTTTATAATTTGTCTCTTTCTCTTTCTTTACATATGTTTGTTATTTCTTTTCTTAACAAAAACAAATTTCTAATAATTCGTCAGATGTACAATATAAGCATCAGTATTTATTCCTTGCTTTCTCAAGGGTTAATCACTCAATCGTAAATTCTATGCATTAATCCACGTGGTGTGAATCCTGCTTAGAGTCAGAAGACGAGGACTTGGATGATGACGTCACACACCACGTGTGTCTTCTTCGTCAACGAATGTTTCTGACCACACACGATGAGTTTCTCGATTAGTTCATATAGTGTGGTCGTAGTTATGCTGTCCCTTTGACTGTGCCGAACGGTACGTGTTGAGAACACGATTGTTTTGCGAATTTGAAACTCCTCGAAATTGATCGCTTAAAATCTGTGATCCTAGTGATAAAGACAAATGGTGCTTATATGTTCAATATCATCACCAGTGTTGCGCTTAGATAACTTAAAATTTATCTAGATAAAGATAAGATAAATTACATATAAATATATCTTAGATAAGATAAAGATGATTTCATTTTAATTTATCTAGATAATAGATTAAAGTATATATAGTTTTATCTAGATAATTTTCAGATAATATCGTTATTGAGCAAGACAATTTAGAATATGAAATATGTTCATATTTTTATTTGTAAATCATTATTTTTTAAAAACCAAAGTTCTTAAAATAATTTAATTTAATAAAAAATATTTCTCGTTGAATTTAAATCAATACGCAAATAAAAATCAAAGTTAAATAGAAGCAATATATAAATATAATTTACATTATATAATGATTGACAAAATTTCCTTCAAGTTTTCGAGTTTTATAGTTTTGGGGCAATTTTTATATTCCACTTCTGTTGATCTGAATTGTGTTCTGATATATACTGCCAGTACTAAAAATCTATAATTCATATTACATATCTATANAGTACCAAAAATCTTTAATTCATATTACATATCTATAGATTTTCATTACTGACAATGAATTTTAATAAACTACTTCTGAAAAAATCTGTTAGGATAAATGGTAACTTGGACGCTGAGACTAAAGACGTTACACGATATTTTATTATTGTTTAATTCGCATTATCTTAGATAATTTGAAAAAGATAATATTTCTTTTATCTAAGATAAAGATGAAGATAATATACACAATAATANAACTGACAAGCAAAGAAATTTTGGTAAAGGTTTCTAAAAACGTTCTCAGATTCTCCTACACTAACAAAAGTAGAGCTGTAATCTAAAATATTGAAATCGTCATTGTTTTATTTCTGTCTTGTGTGTACGATTTCTGTCTTGTGTCATCTACGTTATACATACAATTGAACAAAATTTCACTTGCTTCGTTTGCAGACGGAGAAATTTCTGCCGAGCATTTCATATGCGTAGCATATTCAGCATACCGTATACGATGTAGGGGAGAGTTGCTGAATGCGTATCGATTTCCTAAAACGTACCTCTTCAATATATGTTTACTCACATGTATAAACATTTAGTGATAAAAATAAAAAGTAAATAAGAAATAAATAATATAAACCAAAATTCAACAAGTTTCATCTTGTTTTACATGTGCTGGAAAAGACTAATTACATAGCAGCAAGAATTTATATGTGGCAACTAAATTTCAGTTGCATGTAGCTAAAATTTAATTATTACGCACAGATTTTGACAAATGTATTTACAATTTAAAACATGTTACAATATATTATGTAGCATTTTCTACAAAGCAGAATCTGCGTACAGTTAAATGAAAAATTGAGTCAGATGTGCAAAAGATTATTCTCAATATGGTCCTGCTAACAGTCTGTCAGCGTGATTCGTGTAATGTATGTACATACAAATGAATTGTGTGCAGATACTTGTTGCAGAAATCAAACTTAATTGAAGCAGATTCTTCCCCTAACTACAGTCTGTAAACAACTTTTGCAGCTGTACAAGTTTCTTGGAAGAATCTACCTTATAGAATCTTTCGGAGGACTTGAGCAGACTGAAGAAGCACATCATAACGTCTACTAGCAGAATTTGTCAAGATATGCTGCAAAATTTATAGCAGTTTTGCAGCAAATTGCTACTAGGGTATAATCTATCATTAAATGTAATCTATTAGATTAAAGCTTATATGCAATAAATGCAATTAAATATTATTTATCTTCTTATTTTTAAATATATTTTTAATTTATTTTTTAATATTTAAAATATTTTAGATTACATTCCGAGAAACAAATAACGAATAAAAATATGTCAATTACAAAAATTAATTCAAGCTAGTTTTATTACGGTCTTTCTTATCTTTTCATCATTGCTATTTATTAATTATTGAATATTTGATTGCTTCTCTGACAGTTATTAATAAAATAAGTATTAGTCAATTCCTTATATTTGATTCATATTTTTAATTCATAAATTCAATATTTTCAAAGACGATACGATTTAAGAGATTACAAGTACACTTTAGACGAATAGTTTTCCAAATCATTTTCTTTCGCAGAAAAGTTTATAACAAATTAACTTGTTATTTCTGAAAAGTTTAATATGTAATAGATGTCCGAATCAAACTACAATTTCGAATTTTAATTTGCATCAAAAGCAACATTAAATGCGAAATATAATTTAAAAAAAAAACTTATGATACGCATTTGATAACTCTCCCCTATCATGTACTTTTCAAACACTGTAGCAAAAATTTATCACGAACAAGTAATAATGTACTTTTATATGGAATCGAACACAGTTTTTTGAGTAATTCTTTAAATAATACTAAAAATTCTTTTTACTTAGATTAAATCTGTGCTCAGAAAACTTAACGATTTCATTTTCATGACCAAGTTTGCTTTCATTAAAAAGATCTGTTTTGATAATCAACAGAAATATTACCAACACGTTTGAGAATTGTAAAATAATGGAACAACCTATAAAAACTTGACTTTGATATTGCTTTTTGTTACTTTAAACTGGACTATATCTTTACAAAAATAACTCATCGCTTTTAGATATTATATGGACTATTTTTAGCGTTTTTAGTTTTTCTGTCCGTTTCTTGCACTCTCTCAAGTACGGGCAATCTATTACGAAGGAACATAACGAGTGTACACGAGTACGTATATTTTTGAGTAGATTGCCCGATTTTAATACTCATTTTTCAGCTGAGTGACAACATATTAATACGTTTCTCATTTGTTCACAAAAAGAGGACCAAGTAAAATACCTGCGAATTTCGCCTAACTTTAAATATATTTTAACACTTATCCTCTACTAATACATGGGTGGCACGACATAATATTCAAGTATTAGAGAAAAATTTATATCGAGAGTTTTTAGTGCAATGTCTTTTTGATGTATTTTGTCTTTTTATTATATAGTAATAATTATAATCTTTACTAAATCGTGCGGTTTCAAAATGTGTAATATGAGTGCTTGTGAATGCTAAATGAGTCTTTTGTACTCATGGTTGAATATACGTTTTTACCTATCAAATTTACACAGCACGTTCCTACCACTTAATATATGTTGTTACTACTCATCAGATATAATCGTATTAATCACTCGTTTTTCCGGAAAAGAAAAGACTTCTAATTATGTTATCATGTTTTGGTTCCGTTCCCGCGATTTAAAAACAAAAACATATTCAATGAGCCAAATGCACGTTTTCACTACACAAATTAACCGTTCTCACTGGCTAAAAAGGATGAAATATTTTTGTAAGAGTACCGAACTAAAAATAAGTCTATATAACTGAAAATTTATGTTATCTAATTTTTTCTAATAACGTAACGACTGAAGAAGATCAAGTTTAAAAATGTATTGTGACTTTAAAGAATTTTTTAGTTTAATATAACTAATAGTTAAATATAACTAATGATCAATTAATGTTAAATTAAAAACTACCATCCTCAATTACGTTGTGGTCTTCATCGAATTGTTTTTTTAATAATATTAAAATTGACATGTTTGATTTAATAATATACGCGTTTGGAAGAAGGTAAATTATGGATTACTCAATATTTAAATCGAAAATTTAAAATTGTGAACATGCCACAGACTTATCGATATAAGATTTATGTGATAATTATTAAATTTATTGCAAAATAGACTTATTATATTGTAGGTTATTATGTACATATATTGTTTTCAACAGTATTCCCATAAATCGCATAATGTAACGTTTCGTTCCTATCGCTTAAATGTTTAACTGACATGTGTCGAAATCCCCGTTGCAATCATTTTCAAGCGATTATTCAAGCCTTGTTCCATTAACGAAGATGACAAAATCTGTATTTTAGTTTATAATGATGGTCTACGATTATTGTATCCGACTTGTCTTCTGAAGAGATGCAGCAGCATAAAATGCGCTTGATTAACGTACGAGTAAATTATAATGAGATGCACATGCGAAATGCAACACACGCGCGCTTGTGCACGTAGATTAAACAGAATATTTTGTTCGTAAATTCAATTAAAGGGTCTACAAAAATCAAATAAGTTAAATTTTCAAGAAACCAAAAACTTATCTTTAAACTTCAATGTACAAATATGGTAATTTCTCTCTGAACATGTAAGAGGTAAAGGTATAAGAACAAAGTCATAAGCTTTGATTAATATTTTGAGGACTTATTTAAAACAAAATAAACAACCTTTGAACTAGTTTGTTTTTTTCTGGAAAATTTACTTACTACTTATTTATACCATAATATTTTACATTTGTCTTTATTTACATTAAAGTGATATAGATGAAGAAGGAAATATTATTAAAAGTCTAAAGCAATAATTTTTTCATTTTTTATTTATAAACTTTTATAAATTGTTCTTAACAAAAACATCTTTTATTATTTCTCTTTGTATAAGTATAATCATACTTCTCTGGACATATATAAAGATATAAGAACAAAAGATATAAAAACACAAAAATAAAGATATAAGAACAGGCTTTGATTAATATTCAATTTCTGTTTGATTCCTACTGGAACACAATTATTTGTGATGGGACTAATAAAAAATAATTTGACACTATAACTGATTAAAAAAATGGACTTGTTTGGTTTTTATAAGAAACCCCTCAACTTATAGCGTATGTATATTATATATGTGGGACAGAGGACAGCAGTGATGACAAAAGATGCGTTTAACGCGAGACTTCACTACGGTGTTTGTTCGTTTCATTGCGAAAGTCCTGTCAACGTTTGTTTACGTGTTTCCTTCCGGAGATCCTACAATTATAATATACATACTCTATAATTCGTTATCATTTATCTCCTTGCAATTTGCTTAACCTTAAACATATTTTATCCGGAGAATTACATTAATACATTTCTCGTCTGGTTACTCACAAAAAAGTTACACTCACACACTATATGAGCCCCATTGACCCCAACAAAATTTTGCTGTCATCCGAACTCTAGTTGACCAAAAAAGTTAATTAACCATTCAACTTTGAGAAGGTATAACTTTGGTTCCAATGGATATTTTTCAACATTTTTTTTAAATAAAAGTTCAGAATCTCAGAAATGTGATTGCAGTCCGCATTGCCAAACAATAATTAATTGTGAAGTTATAAAGGAAAAATTATTAAGCAAAAATGAAAAATTGTTTAAAAATTCACTTTTCCTTTAAAAAATCATATCTTTGCAACAAAAAACTTTTAAGGACTTTAAAATACGGCGTTTTAAAGCTAAAGAATCATACTTTCAAAAATAATTATGGCATTGTCATTCCTTTTAAAAAGTATAATATGTAACAAGGAAAATGAGGTATTTTTGATTAACTCAAGGTGTCTAAAATTGTAAATTGATGTGTTTCATGATATATTTCGGACAGAAGCCCACTTCTCTATAGTACTATGGGCCACTTCAACCAAACTCCGATTAGCCTAATCGACCGATTAATCTATTGGAATTGACCAATCGCATTTGTCTGTTATATGAAATGATAAATGTGATTGGTTAATTCCAATAATCGGTCAATTAGGATAATCGGAGTATGGTTGAAGTGGCTTTATATAGTATTCTAACTTTAGGCAGACTATATGCGAGTAACATAAGCGAACGGACCTGTTCGAACGTGTTTTGTCCGGTTTTTTGAAATCGCACCACTTTTGATATAAAGACTTATAACTAATAGCGTTTTTCATTGGGAAAACGCTATAAGAAATTATGAGGAATATTTTTAATTTTCTTATGTCATAATAAAGTACATTTCTTTTTTCATATTTATTTTTTTCAGAAATTTATGTATTGTCATAAATTTTTACAACATTTCTCTTTTCATATTTATTTTTTTCAGAATTTTATGTATTGTCATAAATTTTTAAATGACGATTTTCAAGAAACCTTCAAATAGTGTGATTTAGGCAACCGGTCGCCTAAATCGCACCACAGATTAATATTATTTTTCTTGAGTTAAAACGGTACTTTTTCCGCTAGATTCCTTTCTTCTTGAGCAAAAATGCGTTAGATAAGTATAATTTTATTAATATTGGAGATAAATACCGTAAACTAAATATAATTTCCGTCAATATCATTATTTCGATAACTTTTCAATAATATTGCAATGACATTACTACATTACGGCAATATTGTTACAATGTATGCTCTGTATAACATTATATTTGATTTTATATATATAACCACGATCAAAGCAATAGTGCGATTTAGGAAACTAAGACATGGTGCGATTTAGGAGACTAGAACATTTTGTAAAATTTTATTTATTTAATTTACAAATAAGAACACAAAGTTATTTGAACTTTGTTAATCTAATTTTAATAATATTGTAATCATTACAAATGATCAAAATTTAGATTATTTATTTTATCTTTTTTGCAGTCAAGTTACGAAATGTGTTGAAAAATAGCAGCAAAGTTACGATTTTTCTATAAATGTTAATAACAAAATTTCTATTGTTCTTAACATGTTGAGTTCAATGAAGGATGATGATAATGTTATGTAGTTCTCAAATAATCCCACAAAGAGTGTACAAGTACTGTGGTTGAATTTATACGCGAGGTGGTGCGATTTAGGAGCCGGTGCGATATCGGCAACCTTACCTTTTATAAGATTATTCACAAAAAAGTTACACTCACACACTATATGAGTCCCATTGACCCCAACAAAATTTTGCTGCCATGTCATTCGAACTCTAGTTGATCAAAAAAGTTAATTAATCATATCAATCGAAAGGGAAGATTTCAAACTTTTTTTACATCCTGGTCCGAGCCTCCTATCTCATTCTGTCTTCACACAGCAAACGATTGAAATTTCACACACATAAAAGGTCTCCCAGACCCCCTCATGTGTTTAAGGCTAATAACTAATCTAAAGACTAATTTAAGTTAATTATTTTGTGAAGAATTTTGAATATATGCAATTATCAAGAAGCATACGTTTTATTTTATTTAAAAATACATTAATTCTGTTTTTATTTAGTTTTGTGTGGTTTGCTTTTTGTTTCTCTCGTACTTAACATTATCATAAATAAAAAGAAAAAACTGTAAGGACAGAAACTTAAAGATAGAGACTAACAATAGTTTAATTTTATACGGACCATTCTGTAGTTATTTCTCATTAACACAGATTTTTAACTCTAGTTCGCTATACTCCGGTAAACTCCTGAAGTGTAGTTATTTTATAATTTACTTTTTCCTGCATATTTTGTTATAAATTTAAATATTTTAAATTTAAATAATTTTCTCCATCTATTATCTTATGAACATGGTATTTAAACAATATTGTTACGCCCGTTATGGAGGGCCGGGCTGGCGGACGGCTGTATTCATGTTGTTGTAGATGACGATCTGTTGTTGTTGTGTTACGGCTCAAGAGCTGTCAACGCGTGTGTTTCCGCTGTATAATAATATTTGATTAAACCGCAGTTCTTTTGTATAAAGTGTCTCTTTATTCCCGCGAGTGCCGCGTGCGAGTGCCTGCGACGCCAGAACTTAACATTTTGAAACACACGCGTTGACAATTCTTGAGCCGTAACACCACAACAACAGATCGTCATCTACAACATGAATACAGCCGTCCGCCAGCCCGGCCCTCCATAACG
>QKQZ01019411.1:0-17459 GCA_003595255.1 Solenopsis fugax
TTTAGTTCTGAGTCGAGAATTTCTATTTTTTCCCAATCAAAAGTATGGTCATAGTTTATCCGAAGCTCGGTAACCACAAAGTTTAATCAACATCCAGAATTGTTTGGCTCGTAATTTCGACCAGTTTTTTAAATTTACGTTTTTAAAATATATTTATTATTTGTGATGTTTTATAATATTATGAAAATAAATTTATACACTTCGAGGCATAATGGGGCACTAGAACACGGGGCAAAATGGTGCATAGTTCCACCGTAGTACTATGCGTCGCCGCGCCGTGGTCGCTGTGACAGAAGGCAGTAAGGTTAGTAATTGTTCAGAAGAGGTACCTCAGCACCGATTTTAATAAATTTAGGCTCAATTTTTAAACAAAACGAAAGAATCTGGCAGAAATAAGCGTCGGTCTGATCCGCGAAGCAAAATAAGTCATATTTTAAAAAAAAATTTGGACATTTATTTTTGAAAAATAAACAAGTTTTATGAGATACCCCATTATATCCCGCATAATGGAGCATATACTAATGCAAAGCAATTATTTAAAAAAACAATATTTTTTAAGCCAAAAAATAATTTTAAAAAATCTTTTTTAAAAATAAAAGTATATTTTATAAAATGTTTATAGAACCAATTTGTTTTATGGCACTTATTAGTGTGTAATATCTACGAAAAATCATTAATTGATTATTCTTTATAAATAAATGTGTTTTTTATAACATTAGATAGTAATATGCCATCGTCTTTCATTTCACACACGCATTCCTTTTTCTTTTTTCATTAAATTACGTATGTTCGTTTTATATCTGATGAATTTCTACCACCTATAGGATGATTAGAATAGATTACTCTATGGCTAACAAACTTGTGTCTAAAAGAATTATGTCGCGTTAATATCTGCTGAGTTATTTTAAGAAAACAAAATAATATTCCACCACCTTCTTTTCTTCTCTAATACTGTCAATTTTGTTTATAATTTTTTATCATGAATTATACTCTTTTAAAATCACAAAAAAATTTATAAATTTTCATGCGAATTGTGAGAAGTCGAAAAAATCTAGGCGCGCGAATTGCTTCATTTCCATGCTTTTCAATGCGATAAAAGGGGAAGTATCTTTTGACAATCAGATTGATAACGCACAGTTGCATCGGTATGCACATGCATTCACGTAGACTTGCGCGAAGCTCGAGCTCTCTTCCGTTATTCACGTTATTCTTCTCCTGTACGCCGCTTCATACTGGAAAGCACTCACATTGATTTGTTCGCGCGGCTCCTAGTTTATAGTCTCACCTTATCCCGAGACATCGGGTACTCTCGTATCAGACACGATAAAAACTATCCCTTCCGTGCCTCTTTTCGGAATGCCGTTAATTCAAATCGTTCAATCGCTCTGAAAGGGCCGGATCGCGCGATACGGACTCCACCTTCTCTTAACGATGTCGAAGAGGAAATAAAGAGTCAGGATCACTCACCCTTCGTACCTTATTGCTTCAACACAAGGAAAGGAGATAGATCTTTTTTTCTCCAAGAATATTGCCTCGTGAGCGTGCGTGGAATGTCGCGAAGGTGATTTACTCAAATAAGATTACACAGAACATCAGAATATACTCTTTCAAATATTTATCAAGATGGAGAATATGTGTCTGAATATTATCCTAAATGTATTATGTCGTAATACGAAGAAATTTTCTCTTGTGATATTAATTTATTGTTGTAAATCTCATATAGTATGTCATAGTATTGCAACTGTTAACAGGCTTATTTTTTTATTTAACGACCAAAAAACCTTTAATAATCAATTTAATACATTTTAACATATGTATTATTTAGCTTATGGACAGTTAACAATACACATTTATTCTATTCAGAGAGTTTATGAAGTTACATTGATTAGATAAGCAGGGAAAGGCTTGGTGAAGCAATCTACGCCAACGTTAATTAGTCATCCGAGACGGTCCAAAGCAATGAATGATTTAGTGAGCCGATCGCGCGCTTCACAAAGAGGTTTCCCGTGTTCCGAGTCCCGGTTATGCATATTGCAGGAACGTGCCCGTCATTCAAAATCCTCTCCCCACGATTACGCGGATTGTACTCCCTTTTTAATACAATATCAATCCGACGATAAACGATTTTTTATCGGCGTTGCCATTGTTTTTAGCAAAATTAGCTAGCGATCAATCGAATACATAATATCATCGATAATTAGATTTTATTATGCATTATGAAACTAAGCGAAATTTTTTGAGCGTCGATTAATTTTGTCAAAGAAAATACGTTCTTTTCGTAACTTTAATTTTGAAGTGAAAACTTTCCTTCACGTCTTGTTGAAAGTATATCTTCTTCATACTGCTACTGATTACACTTACACCGTGATTTCAAAATTGAAGAATAAATTAACGTATTGACAGCTTTTTCTTCCATTTCGCTTATAAGTTTATTTAAATATAAAGGAAGGTTGCCGAAATCGCACCGGCGTGCGACGCGGCATTTAAATTGCATCTCACTAAAAATTCAACCGCTATACTTGTACAGTTTCTATGGGATTATTTGAGACATATATAGTACATACGTTATAATGTTTTATTGCACTCGAGACATTAGGCACAATAGGAATTTTATTACTTACTTTCGTAGAAAAATAAGGTAAGATAAATGGTCCAAGTTTTAAAATTTATAATAATCGCAATACTGTTAGAATTAGATTAATAGAGTTAGTTTTCTTTTTGCTCTTGCTTGTAAATTAGATAAACAAAATTTTCTGAAATGTTCTCGTTTCCTAAATCGCACCACTATGTTGCTTAGATCGAGATTTTGGCTATCATGATATAAATACTTATTTTTTTACAGTTGATAGAAAACGGCCAAAAGCGAATGCAGGATCCAGAATGTATGAATTACTCTCGAAGAGTAGATAGACTAAAAGGAGATTGAATGAAATAAAAAGGAATTACGTCATTTCTATTGTATAATATAAAAAAAAACATTTTTGTAACATTATCGAAATGAAATTTTATGCGGAATGGAACGAACTAGCGTAGACTCCGTGAACGGTAGAGAATTATTGCAATTTTGACAACCTTTGGTGCGATTTAGGAGGAGATTCGTTTCTTAAATCACATCAACATACAGACTTGTAAAAATTTTTTATTTTAAAAAATTGTAATAACTCAAAAAATTATAAAAAAGTTACATTAAAAAAAGGTAAATGTTGTACTTTATTATTACACAAAAACTTAAAATTATTTTTTATCATTTTTTATTTCTTTGTTATAAATCTTTATATAATAAAAAGTGGTGCTATTTTAGGAATCTTCCTCTACATAAGTTTCAAAGAAAAAAAAAATTAACTAAAAAATGTTAACTAAAAAAATTGTAGAAAGTAAATTTGCACCTGGCAGACACCTAGGCTATCCCAAGCCTCAAGTCATATCCTTGCCGTTTCACTTTCTCGCGAAGTGCAATTTCGCTCCTCCGCATCCTCGCCGCCGTCCGTCGCATCGGCAGCCAAGCAGTACCAACAGCATTATGCAAATGAGACGGTTCCGCTAGCACGCAAACGTTGGAACCCCATTCAGTATACTACCCCATCCGTCGCAAAAACCGTGGTTTGGCTCCGGGCGGAGCCATACTTCCGATAAGGTCCCGACGAGGAAGAAAGTGGCACGGCGACCCGAGGGAGTCTTTGCAGCATTTCGATTTTTCAAATGGCGTCCGGAAAATGAAGACTTGATAGATATCTCGCGAGAGTGTTATCTGAGATAGTACTATTCGACACCCGAGGGACTTCTGAATTCGCCACCTCGGCTCGGGGACGTGAGAACCGACGAGTTTAACTGGATATTTTTTTAACGTTTCCTAAACAATCAGCGTATTTATTTTTTTCTTTTTTTAGTTAACGTCTTTTTCATCGAAATCTGTGTAGGGGAAGATTGCCGAAATCGCATTTCGCATAAAGACTCATAACTAAGAAATGATGAAAGACAAATTTAAGTTTTCAATGAGTATAATAATTTTAATCATATTTCATAATAACGTGATAGCATAATGGCGATATGTAATCGTCGCACATTTTAATCCACAATTCTTATTAAATCGAGTTTTATATAATAGGATTTGTGGAAACTAAATCGCATGGTATTTTACATTAAAGAGAAGCTACAAAGCAGCGTTAAGCTCTTTCGAATCGGATAAAACTGTAACGGTAGTTGAGGTATTAAACAGATATGACTCTAAAGGGATGTAAAAAGACGTACGAACATCCAAGGGTGAATAAGCGCGGTGTTTTCGGTATGTCGTATCCAATTACCGATCTGACGTAACAGCTTCACGCGGCGAACTTTTCGAATCACGGACGAAAAGGTTAACCCCTTCCTCATTTCGGGCCATTTCCCGTCGCGTGTTCGTCGTTGCAATTTAATTGCATCCGGCATCCAATCGCGGAAAACTTTTCGTCGGGCATACCCGGGGCCGGGAGAGACAGAACGACGGGGAATTAGAGAAGCTCGAACGTGGAAGGCGCGGAGGGTTGAATGGGAGAAGGGAGACGGTTCGGAATACCGAAGCGCGCGGCCGAATAAGTGATCGATTCCTTGATAATTACGTTAACGCGGACGTACTGCCGGGCCGATCAGCCGCGAATAACGTAATTACGGAGTCGCCATTACAGCACGCACGCGTGGGGTCAGCTGCGGCCCACTTCGTTCTCTCGCCTGCAACGGGTGCAGCCTTGTGTTTCCACCGTCGTTCTCTGCGCGCTGCGCGTTCCACGCCACTCCCAGAGAGACGTCAAAGCATGTAAGTCGGCTTTGATCAGCGGCTCATTTAATTTACGCGTTACTTTCACGACTCGCGTGATTGATCTCTCTTTCCCGATTATCGACAACAGAGTGTTGCGATGCGCCAACAGTGTTATCGTAGAATGTTTGGACGCTTTTTAAATTTTTACTTCATTACGTGCAACGTGTCTGAGCTGAGAGTAGTAATAAAATCATTAAATATCCAGTGACACGGCGTCAATGAGCATTATCCGAGTATGAAATTTTTTACGATATATCTTGATGAAACGTATATTACATTTTGTATATACGTTCAATATTGCGTCCGGCGTTATAATGGTTATTTTACTGTAATGGACATTAAACGAAATTGGATTCATAAATTGTGACGCGAATCTGTAATATGAAATTTTCTGGAAATCGGCGCTGCGGGAACAGAATCACATTATACGCGAATTTACAGTCGAAAATCATTTCAGATCGCATACATAATTTCATCGAAGGTGATCAGTACTTTTGCTCGCGATCACAATTAGAACATAGTAATTAATAATTTCTAAATCTGAGAGAAACTAATCGCTTTAAAATAATCAGTCTAATGAAAACTATTTTATCTAATTATAAGATCCATATAATAATATAATATAATCTAATAAGATCTACATAATAAGATTATACTCATTTGCTAATTTGCTCAAAGAATGACACAATCAAAAAAATAAAGTTTATCAATTTGAATGTTTTGAATTATTAAAATTTTCCAGTATTTTTAAATGCGAGTTTGGTGTAACGATCTGGTCTACACTGAGAGAAAAGTGTTTGATACTGATCGCTATAATTGCATGATGACTATAACTACACTATAATTGCAATTGTTAAAATAATTATGGTTAAGAGTTCTATTTCAATAATAATTATTGCGGTAATGTTAGTATAATAATAACTTTGTGTTTATAATTCAATCAACTATGAAAAAATTTTAATAGAAAAAATTTTAATATAAATTATGATAATTTTAATTATTAATGTATGTACTAAAATATCTATATATGAATGGTAAAAATAAAATTAAGCATTTTTATACAGTAAATGTAATCACAATATAATCAATATAACTTTCCAACATTTATTTACGTTTAATAGTAATAACTAATAGTTATAAATTGCGCGATTAAAACAATAACATAGTTGACATTGAAAATTACTATAAATTATAGTTAAATTATAATACTTCCAATCTACTTTTTTTTTCTCAGTATACTAATTGTAGAAAAATAAAATTATTATTAGCTCTCTTCACTCAGTGTATTAAATTTTCTCTTTTTTTGCGACAACTCAAAATTGATAATTTTTAAGATATGTCTTTGTAACAAATGAGCGGTATGAACAAATAAAATATATTAAATAAATCTCTATTAAATTTCTTCGACTTTTTGTAAACAAAACGAATATTTTTTATAATGAAATAAAAAAATGCCGATAAGAGCCAATAGATGTATATGTGTTTGCAACTTTATTATAAATATAAAAAAAATTATTAAAAAATTAATAATATATATTAATATTATATATATATTATTATCATTCTAGTCATTGAACAGTTATCTGACATTTTACATTGACTTTAATTTACATTTATACCTGAAAGCCGGAAGTTGATGCCACATTCTAGTTTTGGATCATCTTCAGTGTCAAATGAAATGAGAAATATAAATAAATTTTGAAAATTGTACACATCAGTTGCATTAGATGGATAGCAGTCACATCTTGAAACTATGTAAATTAATAAACGTAATGAGTAATGAATAAATAAACGAGAAAAGAAAAAAGAAAAATTAATAAAACCTCAAAACTTATGTAATTAAAAGTATCGACGCTGTCATGTATCCGCAATTCAAAATGTTGTGAGAACAAGATTAAACGAAAATATTGTAAATTAAAGGCATGTTAATTTCTAAACAAAGGAGAGTGAAAAAGTGTCAACTTTTCATAAACAATTCCGAATTTACTGGATCAAGCGGTTCAGTGTCATTTTGTAAATTTAAATTTTGTTTTCATTTATGTATATAAATCAGCTTAGATATTCTAATCTTTTTTTTAAATTTCTTCTCCAAGATTCTTATATTGTCCCAAATTCATGCAGATTTGATTTGGCGTTTAGTGATTACCGATTGCAGATTAGTGTTTCTATTTATATGGTTCCTATGTTCATTGAGTTTTGCATTTATTAATTTTTTTGTTTTGTACATATAAATTTGTACGTTGAATTTTGTGTCCTCTCTTCAATCACCATGAAGAAGTGTGAACGGAAAACTGCGTCAAAGAGGAAATCAATCTTTACATTGTGACATTGTTTACATTTTAGGGTATTTAGACTTACAGAGGATTGCAACAGTCGGTTGATTAACACTTCAAACAGGAAAGCCGCAAAATAGCCCATAATGACAGCATTCGCGGAGAGAGGCAACGAACCGCATGTTCGATAAATCGGGGCCTCATTAGAGTGGCTTTATACACATCACAAAAGGGAAACCGCCCCTTACCTTTGAAACTGTTTGTGGAAAAGGTACGCGTGTTGCTCGCGTTTCGCGCATATATTCGTGAATCAATTGCGCCGAACATTCAGTTTCACTTTATTCGCTAGAAATATAGTTACACGTCTTTTATTATCCAAATCGAAATAATCATGAAAGAAAACATAACATATCGGTGTTAAAACAATGACTTGCGTGTATTTATGTGGCTACCTTTTATATCGAAAAATACTTTGCGATAAATGAGATTACAAAGTTCGAGAAAAGTGATTTTACAAACAACTCTACACTACGATTGAATAGTTGCAATGATTGCAGAATAAATATGTTGGGATAGAATTAAGCGGTTTGCAGTGGCTCAATGAACAATCTATCACTGCACCTCCAATTCGAGTTTTGGCCGCCGCAAAATTGCGGGTAGTTGGAACGCGAAATTCATTGCAGAACTACCGTTGCAGAATGCAAATAGTTCAGTTTGAGTTAACCAAATATACGACCAACGGTGTTGGTCTCTCTTATTCATGGTTCCTTAAATTACTGATTCCTTTCTTCGCGATTTAACGCGAGATGTGACATCAACTTCCGGCTTCCAGATATAAAGTGCCAATTAACTCAATGCAACAATGTCAGAAATTTAGTGACCAGGAGGATCACTTAATAATATTATATTTATCTGCACACATACACACACCACACTTCGCGCACGCGAAGATATGCTTCGTATTGCGCGGAATTGGTCGACGCTCGAAATATCCGCGAATTAAATAGCGCACGGGAGGAACCCAACGAAATCGATAAATCGTCCTGAAACGAAAGGGATGACCGGGACGGGGCGGAAGAGAAAGGGTGCCATCGCGTGGTACACGTTAATGGATAATAGGATATCCGTTACGATTCCGACCTCCAGTCTGTTCCCGGCTTCTATTCAGCCGAGCGCATGAAGATAAACTCGATATCGCGACACGAAAGAAACCATTCAGTGAGCCATATAATTATTTCGCGTTCTCAAGCGTCCGTTCTCGGGCCGAATATCGTATTCGCGCATTTGAGAATAAGCGAACAAACTTGACGTTAATGAAGCTCGATGTTATGATCGGTAAAAAGGAACCTACAACCAAGGGAAAATTAAAAGTGTATTTTTCTTTTGCCTATTCATCGGAAAGGTATATTCTTGAGAATTTTTATGACAATGTTGGAAGTCTCGTTTCTACGATGGCGTGAGAACTATTATCTAAAAACGATAAAAGATATAATGAAAGATAGTGAATATTTTAAACCATTTTTCCAAATAAAATTAAATAATTAACGAAATTAACATAAAAAGAATTAAAATTAAATCTGTAGCAAAATATGTAATAATATAATTATGTTCTTTAAAATCTTTATGATAATTAAAAGTCTCATTTCTACGAAGATTACAATGGCGTGAGAATCATTGTCCAAAAATGATGAAAAATGCAGTGAGATAGTAAATACTTTAATCCATTTTTCCAAATCTAATAAAATTAAATTAAAGGAATTAACACAAAAAGAATTAAAATCAAGTCTGTAGCAAAATACGTAATAATATGATAACATTTCTTTGAAATCTTTATGATAATAAAAGTCTCATTTGTACGAAGATTACGATGGCGTGAGAATCATTGTCTAAAAACGGTGAAAGATGCAATAAAATGATAAATAATTTTAATGATTTTCCCAAAGCTGATAAAATTAAATTAAGAAAATCAACGTAAAAAGAATAAAAATCAACACTCTAACAAAATATATAATATGATTACATTTAAATGTAGAGTAATTTTAATTTAAGTTTTAATCGTGCGCATGAGTGTGTTCTCACTTGATAAAATTTTTCATTCTTTTACTTGCATATTAAAAAAATGACATTATTAATATAAAATCGAGTGTGTGCAATATTCAATTGCAATAGGAGAATTGTAACACGGAAACTCTTGAGATCGTTAAAGCATGTTGATATATCGATGTTTCGTAAGTGCAGAAGAGTTACAGCTACTACTCAGGCTATTTGTACGGCATTGGATCCGCCTTTTAACTTCCTTATCCACTACTTCTATACAATCGAGAAAACGTGCCGGATCGTGAAGATCGAATTCAGGCGAGTCGTGTGCTAAGAAAAATATCGGGAGAGAAAGAGGGATGGCGTAGGGAAGAGAGGAAGGATCATGGGTCGGACGGCGACGCGCTGAATGCAATCGTTATCAAAACAGAGGCTAAGTGTTTCGATATTTATCGGTTAGCACTTTGGCCGGTCGTTCCGTGAATGGCTGCAGAATGACGGCGATGTGAAGTACAGGGTGGTACATGCCAGCCGGCAGTGGGTTATGTTTTCTGGAGAAGCGCCAACGACAACGGCTTTGTGGGATAAAGTAGATAGAATAAAAAGAAAAGAAAGAGAGAAACCTATCAGGGTAGAGAGAGGAAGAATCGCAAAATTCAATTTCCCTTTCTCCGCGATCGCTCCGTGCCTCCTTAATCGCCGAAAATATTGGTCCAGCCTCTGCTGGTGTCTATCCCACTCCAGCGCGCTCTACCGTTCGCATCTTTCTGTTGGGCAACATCCTTGGCCGTCTTTCGAGGCCATCGGTTGGACCGTCGCCAGACACTTTTACGGGAAAATTTACGAGGGCCTTAACGGAGCAAGACGAGCTGAATGCCGTGGCTTCTTGAGAAAATTACGTGACTCCTACGCTGTCCTATCTTCGCGCGACGCAACGCCTGTTTGGTGCAGTAACGTTGAGCGGCTACCGTCCGAACGTTCGTCGTGTCTGAATGGAAGTGTCCACTGTTAAAGAACGCTTACGGCGTCCTTATCTGATGGCGGTTCTATTGGAAGGTCGAGAAGCTTGCGGGAACACTCATTTACACCGTTTAACGCTAACTGGTTCGCCGGGATATCGCGATAAGACACGGGAAACCGTTAATTCGCACCGTGGCACCACGGGTGGTCGCAGCGCGTTTTATGAAATGAATATTCGCGAATTACGAAGAAAATAATATTTACCCGTTGCAACGATTGGCCAGAAAGTTAATTAGCATAGTATTTTGTAATGTTGATGCTTGAACGTTTAATTTAATGATGACGCGTCGTATATTCAAAAGGAAGTCTTAATCCTTTAAAGTGATGCTAGAGTAATACCTTTTTTACGACTAAACAGTCATTTTCGCAAACGTTTTATCTAACTGCATTTACAGATTTAAAAATTCTTCTCCATAATTAAAGTATAGATAATAATGTACAACGGACGCTACAATTTTATAAGGAAAACAAAAAAAAATTAAAAAAATTTTTTTTTTCCTTTTAATTTTTAAATCTGTAAATGTAATTAGATAAAACGGCGTTTGCGAAAATGATTGTTCAATCGGTAAAAAAGGACGACTTTAGCATTCCCTTACTGAACCGCCGTTTGCGATTTGAGTCTGTGGGATACATCTAAGATATTTAAATTCGTTTCCTATGCCTTAAATATCGTTAAATAATAAACAATTTTTACACAAAGTAGTAAATCAGTACATTGTTAAATATAATTCAAAAATTTCAAATGCTGTTCTCCTATTATAAGATAGCAAACACACATTATTCGAAAAGTAGTGACAAATATTTAATTATATTTAATAATATAAAATAGTTGCACGCGAGTTCTAATTTGCGACCACCTCGTCCATTCATGGCGAAATCACGTATCGCTGAAGAGTCCGCGGTCCGTTAATTCGCACTTTATTGCCGGCGGCTAGATTATGCGATATAAAAGCGCGTAGTAAAGGCCATCCAAAAGCGGCGGCATCTCCCCAGCTGGCAGCGTGATTAACGTTTCTTTTACTGCGAATGTAAAACGCTTTATGGCGACCTGCGCCGTTATCTCGAAGATCGAGGCTTTATTATGACACCCAGTAGCAAGGGGGCGACTGAGAGAAAACCGACGGAGGAAGAATAGTCGTTTGAGGGGCGGCAGGGCAGATATACCGGGTATCCCGCCCGAGGGAACATTAGTCCTGGGAACCTGGAAACATGGGAATCATGCGGTACCTGCCGTGCCACCCTCCCGCCCCCGACAGGGCCGTACCGAATCCCGCGAGTACCCCCGAGGGCTACCGGACGGCCACTGCTGTCCGGTCCACCCTTTCAACCGCTGCCAGCAGCTGCGACTGTTTCGATAAAACGAGTTCTCTGAAGTGTCCAACATGTCGCATCTAACCATCTACGTCTGGAAACTATTTATTGTATATACGGAGTCTGTGGAAAAAAATAGAATTAATCGTTCCGATGTGCGACGCACTCGCGCAAAAAATACTCTGCATTTGAAATACTGAAATTTCAATTTTTATTCGCATTTACATTTGAACGTTATAAAATATTAACTTTGAAATTAATGAATAATTGTGTATTGATTTTTATATTACATATATTTTATATTTATTATTATTACTATTATATTGCAGTATTGGGAAAAAGAAATATAGAATTACGTTATTATATATTGTATTGTATATTATTGTATTTGTTCAAATTATTTGGTTGGAAATAATGTTGTATATACTTCAGATATCACATAGAAAGAATAGTTTTACCAAGTGCTTCAGTGATCGAACTTGCTAAGATATCTATACGGTATGTAGGGGGATCCTGGTTTAAATTCTGGCTGAGATAATATTTTTAGCAACAGATTTTTCACTTTCTTCAAGGTGAAGGAGATTTTAGAATTACTAGTTAACATCGATATTATTAAATTGATTTTCAATGATTCTGTAATAATATTATTCTATTTATAATTACAAGAAGGTCATTAAACCGAGTATAAAGGATGGAAAATATATATTAAAAATATTTTTACATAGAACAAAGTCTTATAATATTACGACTTTTCGTAGTATTATAAATAGTAAAACTATTTTTAATATATTCATTCCATCCTTTATGCTCGGTTTAATGACCTTCTTGTAATTATAAATAGCTGTTAGCATACAAGAGCCTTTATATTTTATTGTTTTGATTAATACTATTCTAATTCATTTCAAGAGCTGTGTTTGAAATCAAAAGTAATGGCGCGCAGTTAAAATGAATTGGAAACTGTATGTAAAAATCACTTATGAAACATTTCAGCACTAAGATCTTGCTTTGACCATCATAGCCTTTTTTCTATTTATTATAATTTATTGTATAAGAATAATTTTGTTAAAGTATCTAAAAAGTTAGATACTTGTATTAACTAAATACAGATCTAAAAATTATTTTTTGTTAGACTATAAAATAATTATGTAGGATGTTCAAAACGGTTGCTAAATGTCAAAACTTTTTACAATATTGCTAATCATGCTTGAATGTTCTACATAATTATTTTGATAGTCCAACAAAATTATTTTCAGATCTGTGTCTAATTAAATCTTTAGAAACTTCAGCAAAGTATTGTTTTTTTCCTCCCAATATTTATTTATAAATACTTCTGTATCTTCTGTTTAATGTGCTAGAATTGTAAATAATAACAAATAAATCGGTTAGAGATATGAACAACAATTGTCATACAGATAAACAAAAAAAATGATGATGAGTAATGACATGTCTGGAGTCGAATAAAATATAGTCCGAGGAAGAAACTTAAAGTCGAGGAGTAAATGCACTCTCAGTACTTCATGGCAGCGACACGTGCGGACCGTCACGGCGATTTTCGTCGACGTTCTTTTTTCGTTTGCTTCTTTTCTCCATCTTCCTTTCTTCCGCTATTCCGTCCTTTTTTGAGCACGACCTGAGCTCCGTAGACACGCGCGGTGGCCATTAATACGCCATTAAAGTTCCATCGGGCGCACCATCTCGAGAACATTAGAAGATGCAAGATGTAAACGTTCTTCATTAAAAATGTATGACTCCGTTCTTTTTTCTTGTATTTCGCAGGACGTTTCTCTTACGTAACATACCGAATTGTGACTTTATATTTTTTTCTTATTTGTAGGGTTTAATTATTATATGTAGATTAATTGTAGCATATTTAATTCTTAACAAATAACGAGATTATTAAAAATAGCAGAATTATATTCTTCGTAATAAGTGTAAAATTATAAAGATATTGAAACTTATATATTGATGTAATTTTTATATAAAAATTGCATAAATAAATTAAATAAAAGCGCATAATATTTGAGCAGAAAGTAACTTTCCCCTAAATTAATTTTGATGGCTCTTATCAGCCTTTTAAAGTACAAATTCTTGTGAATTAGAGGAAGAAATTATGAAGAACATGTTTAAGTTCTTTACATAATAATAAAGTATTAATATTTTCCTTTTCTTATGTCATTTTTTTCATAATTTTTGCATCAGTATAATGTTTTTAAATAAGGAATTTTCAATCTGCAAGTGGTGCGATTTAGGAAGCGAGTATTATAGATTGCCAATATCGCAATGATTCTGAATCGTTCATGGGACTTGTATTAATTCATTCCATTCATTAAAACTTTATTTCGATAATGTCGCAAAATGTTTTTTAAATGTCATATTTTCTTTCTTCTTCACTCAATTTTATTTTACAGTCTATTTTCTTTGAAAGAAAGATTTATAGATTCTGAACAATACTTTTAGTATTTTCTAGTTTTTAATCGTTACCTTTTTGTTTAAAAAAAAACTATTTATATCATGATAAAATCGCAGTCTTCGCAATACTGCAATGCAATTTAGGACACGATGGCATTTTGTAAAACTTTGCTAATCTATATAATCTACAAAAAAAAAACTTTAACTCTTTAATCTAATTAAATCTATTCTAACAGTATATTGTAATCATTACAATTTATCAAAACCTTGACTATTTAGCTTACTTTTAAAGCTACAAAAAGCGTCGTAATATAGCTGCAACATCATGATTTCTCTACGAACATATATAATAAATTTTCTATTATGCCTAACGTTTCGAGTGTAATAAAAATCATCATGATAGGACTATAGAGTTCTCAAATAAATAGAAAGTGTACGAGTACAGCAATTGTTAGATAATACGGTGGTACGATTTAAGAACAGGTAAGATTTCGACACTTTTCTCTTACGCCTTTTATCTAATGTATGAATTGTTTATGCTTTCTGTCTTTCTACCTAACCGAAACACTGGATGCAAATTTAATCCCCGTTTTATCGGCGGAAGATGATATCAGCTCGAAACACAGTTCGGGCAAGAAACAATGCACATTACAGAACGTTACGGCATCTAGATCTATTTCTAGTAGAAAGGAGCTAACCCCGGGCCAGCCGGAAGATAGTAGCGAGGGTGCTTGCGATATGGACATTTACCGATGATATACAGTACAATACGCGCGCGAGCCCAAATAGTAGGACCTCGACACCAGCCAACGACGCGATGTGCAATGCCAATCCGTATAACGGCGGTTTGCACCGGTCAGAGTGTCGGGATGGGGTCCTGAATGCACGACTATTCCCGCTGGCGTTATGCCACGAGGCACGCGACCCTGCTGTACGTGTAAATATGAACCGCTTTATGCACCTGCTGCCGACCATCAAACCCGTTCGCAAGATCCCATCCGACTCGAGAGAACGAGCAAGTGATCGCGGAACGAACGCATTTCATTCTGATACGGAACGACAGGCACAATCGACGGAAGATTGGGCCGTGATGTGGGGTAATGGAGAAGCCTGCGTCACGGTCCAATCTTCCAGTAGAGCGCGCGTTGTGAAGAACGAGAGCAAAGACGGTTTGGAGACACGGTGATAAATGAAGACTCCCACGCGTTGATAAAAGATAACGTTTTCTTAATGCAAATCTTATCTCGCACAGCTTAGCCCATTCGCTGAACTTAGCTTTTAGATTGGCTTGTAGGTATTCGTATTTGTAGTCAGGCTTCTGCTGAAAAACTCAATTAAAGCTGATTTTCAGATGTGATATAATTTAATAAATGAATTTTGGAAATTGATTTGATTTTCGTAATATTGTTTGTAATCGCGATTCAAGTGAAACTTAGACAAAAATAATTTTTTAAAAATCTGTGTGTAATATCATTTTTTTAAATATAAAAGTTATTTTCAGGCATTTAATGAATGAATCTTGAAAACTGATTTGATTTTCGCAACATCACGTGAAAAGGCTAAAAGACGATCTATCAAATCTATTTCAGAAACGTTCGATGGACGTACATACAGATATATATTTTTTTTACAAATTTAATTATTCTTCATCTTTATTTATCATTAAAAACGTTAAATAACATGATTCAGACATTTTATGTAGTAAACATCGTAAAAAGCACACACTAAATATTAAGATTTTTTTTAGGCTTCTTGAATCGCGCATCCACATTGTTAAAAAATTTACAATGTAAGAGCTTTGCTAACTAAATTTCACTTCTAATGATAAAGAAATTAACAAAATATATGTTAAGAAGTAACAGTCGGAATCCAATATTTCAACGGTGCAACGAATTCTATATGAGGACACGTAACGCTTTCCACTTTGGTAGGTATTCGCGTTAGCATGAATTGCGCTATCACAGGCGCAATATTCCCATTAGAGGTGCCGAGAGATGGGGGATAATTGAACGGTGCACGATGCCAAGGAAGCGAGTCGCGGTCGTTAGGCGGATGCTTCAACGCGCACATATTCGGGGGTGTATCGTTAGTACGCGCATGTTGCATCCGCAGGTAAACGTATTATGCAGTTCTCGGAGACGCAGCTTCATTGCTCGCGCAATTACATGTACACGAGTTAAATAAAGTAACGTCCCGACATAGTGTCGGCGGCTGCAGCAGGAATATTGTTTCAGTTCAGCAAAAATTGCCAGTACTGAGAATTTCATTAAAATATTCAATTAAACAGTATTTCGAATTAATGGCGCTTGTGAGATGGAACGCAATGTATGAATATGCATTTGTTTACATTTTTCTTTTCCAACACTGTCGAGCAGTCAAATTAATTGATTGATAAGTGATTTTTGAAAAAAATTACTCAAATGGTATAATTTCTGATTTTCGATCATTCTTTTACAAATACATAAATTGATTAATTTGCTTTCTCTTTTCACTTCTTTTTTCGAAAGATATACTTGAATAATAGAAATTAATTCAGTAGTTAGGGATGGCAAACTTGAATATTTTTTAGATAAAGTGTTTATCATAAAAACCAGTTTTTACCGATATTTTCCAGAAAATCCAGATTGATGGTAAAAATTGACCTTTAATTATAAACGATAAAATATATAGAAAATATAAAATACTTTTTAATATTATGTTTCACATTATTTGAATTTAGTTAACGGAATATATGTTAAGAAGTAACAGTCGGAATCCAATATTTCAACGGTGCAACGAATTTTCAAGAAATTTTCAAAATGAAAAATGTCAGAGACTTTATAATAAATATTTTAGAAATTACTCATGTGCAAAGATATGGCTGAAAATTTTTGAAAAATCATGCAAATCTCAAGTACTTGATGAAAAAGAGACAGTCTATATTAAAGAATTTGGAAACTTTTATTTGTAACTTCAAATGATTGACGAGTATAAAAAAGAAATGACAAGATTGCTCTCATTAATCCTTACATCCCTATTAAGTTGGATCCATTACCATTGCAAATCAACTTCTTACCTAGCCAAAAATTTAGTGCTATTTAGATGCTATTTGTAATTTAGTGTTACTTGTAATTTATTGAAAATAATTTGTTTATTCGTTGACAGCGCGCGCCACGTTCTAACATTCATCATCAGATTGTTAAAGAATTTGGTGCTCGCAAAAGTGTTGTACTAAAATAATTTTCAGACATCGTAACATCAAAATATAAAACTCTCCGAATTTAGTGCTAACTGTGATAGGTTGAAAATAAATTCATCTACTCGCGTTTTCCACTGACAAACAAATTATTTTTAACATGTTTCAGTTAGCCTTAAATTCGGAGGTTTTTATATTTTAATACTACGATGTTTGAGGATTATGTTCGTCTTGCAAGCATTAAATTTTTAAAATTTTTTGATCTGACAACGGATTTTAGATTGCGGTGCACGTTTGCGTACAACGATGAGAAACTATTATAATACTTCTCTTTCGAAATCGATTTTAGCTGACATGACACATTATTTTGGATCGATGGTACGAGAGCTATTTGAAAAGTTTCCGGCCTTTTTAAGAAAAACACATATTTCGAAGCAAAACA
>QKQZ01019423.1:0-10991 GCA_003595255.1 Solenopsis fugax
AAACATAATGCAGGCGTATAAAATAATAAAACAAAGTAAACCCGCGCGCGTAGGTATTGTATCAGCTGAAACAAACGGCTATTCACGCTGTGTCCTCGATTGTATAGTTTCATCGTCGTTCCGTTAATTATCTCGCGGAATGAACTGACTAGGGATAAGTTAGAGAATATTTTTAATTTTCTCGCGCCGGGCAGCAATTTTTCAACAACAGAGAGAAAGAAAGAGACAGAGAGAGATGAAGAGAGAGAGAGAGAGAGAGAGAGAGAGATGAAGAGAGAGAGAGAGAGAGAGAGAAAGAAAGAGAGAATCAGGATGTTATTAACAGAGACCCGAGAATGGTGGGAATGTTTGGTCAGTTCTCGCAGCACGAAGAGATTTTCCAAAGGGTGGAATTCGCGCTTTAAAATTGACGTTCTCACAAAGTATTCGCCGACTACATGAAGAAAGAGACAGACAGACGGACAGACAGAGAGAGAGAGAGAGAGAGAGAGAGCGAGAAAGCAACTAGGAAAAAAAACTCGCGTGTCTAACTTCGCGACACGCGTCGGGTGTCGCGTGCAACAAATTGTGAGCATCCACGAGGGTAGGGACGCGTTTCACGCTAGGAACTTTGCGTTCGTTACAGAGGGATGGTAGGGCGAGAAGGAGGCGGTGAAGGGAAGCGGTGGAGGCAGGAAGCACGGAGACCATCGCGTTAAGAGTCGTTACGCGAGTTAGGATATCCGCCGCCATACGAACGCGAGTAACTCCTTTAACGAACTCCCAAACGAAGTTCGGCTTCTTACTCCTCCGATTTCAGAGTTACGAGCTCATCTAATTAATATCAAGGATTCCTCGCTCGGAAGATACTTGAAACACGTGCCTTCGCTTTCACCGGCGGCGGATGTCATCCTTTTCCTCTTTTTCCACCTCCTTTTTTCCTTCTTCCCTTCACCTCGGGCCCCTCCGCGTTCGTTTCCTCACAATTAGAGGGTAGCCCAAAGTTCTTGCCCGTTAGAGAAACTGGTTGGAAGGAATTACTAATTACTTGCTTTCCAGCTTGAATTTAAAACTGTTTGAAGAGTTGGCTCGTTTTCGGTTATCCGATTACGACTCGCCAATATCGAGGGGAAGTGCATGCACGAATGCGGATAGGAGGATACGATTAAAAAGACTCAACCTCAACGCGATATCACGTAATCGACGTGACTTCCCGCCGTGACGGAGCGGATACACGAGGGTGAAACATAATTTTATTGCGCGGGCGTGTCTAATAACTTGCGCCCCGCGTTCAACTCACACAGTCCCCTCCCCCCTCCCCCCGAAAACTTGGCGCCGGAGATATATTTTCGTTTCATCGTCGTAGACGTTATAATAGGAGGAGATTGAGGTTGCGAAGGTGGAGTTTCAAACTCGCATAAATGTGTGTAGCGCGGCACCGGTTTCCCTCCACCCTTTCTGATTACTTCGTAAACTTCGCGCCCGCCGGAACGATGCAACGGAAGCTTTTAGACACTTGTTTCTGGTGCGTTACGCAATCTCTATAAGCCAGGTTTTATCAGGGATTCGCCCCAAGAAACTAACTGCTTGGTATAGATACGTATGGCAGAAAGGAAGAAAGAGAGAGTACGGATAGTCTCAATCCCAACAGTACATGATATCGTACGAATATTTGTCGATGAATATTTTAGAATATTCGTACAATATCTTGTGCTGTTAGGGAACTATCGCGACCGAATGAATGCACTAAGAGAAATCGTTTGGTAGAATAGTGATCAAATAAATTTTATAGTTACTGGTACCAAAAACTTTGTTACATTTAACAAAACTTTTTGTAATTTGTTGTATGAAAATAATTATTTGGTTAAGGCTACAAATTGTTTGGTCAAAACAACTATATATTTGTCAATTTGAAAATTATATGGGCTACTAGAGCATAACGCGGTTGTTGTTGCGTAAGTTTTAAAAATTTTATTACATTCTCACATGTAGAGAAGTCTTACAATCGAACGTTTCGACTCCAATTCGAGTCATCTTCAGCTACCGAAAAGAAAGAATGTTACATATTTTTATATGCACTGAAAAAAAAAGATTGGTTATAACTATCAAATGTATAGTGAAATAGTATCAGTCAAATATTTGGTCAATATAACCAAAAATAATTTTATTTTTCTAAATATTTAATAACTTATACCAAATTTGATAATACTTACTAAACATTTAGTAAAATGAAATTATTTTTGGTTATAGTGGCAAAATATTTAATTGATACTATTTCACTATACATTTGGTAGTTATAACCAGACTTTTTTTCAGTGTGCGGGCTTCTCCCTGGTTGAGCAATCCACCGGTTCCAAAACCAAGGACAAGATTTCGCTAGTTGACTATCCAATGACCATTCTCCTTTCTCGGAGGATTGCTTTGATCATCAAAGAGGCCTTGCACGATGTCAAACTTGCCAGTCACATTAATTTAACAGAGCTTTACAACTTTTATCTTGTGTAATCATTCACTCTTGTATAATCATGATCTCACTGTGACTTGTCAGTTCAGAGTAACGAACTATACTTAATAACTATATATTTAGTAACTATATAACTAACAACTATCTATTTTACTCAAACTATGTATTTAGCAACTATTACTATAAAATTCATTTGATCACTATTCAACTAGACTTTGGTTGATTTTACCAAACATTTCTCTCCGTGTGCGCTATGAAGAATAGGTACAAACTCAATGAGAGATCTTTAACTTAATTTAATAGATAACATTTAACGCGGGGGAGAGCACGTCAGCGCGAGTTCGCCGACGTGTTTTTCCAAGGGATAGCAGTCCGCGCGGAGAGACCACAATTGTAGTTGGCGACCACACCGCTCGCGTGCATTCGGAATGCAGGTCGGTGCAATTGCGCGGCTCGTGTTGCGTGTTCTGTCCCGTCCAATGTATTTCCCGAACAATATAGCACGTCAGCTTTTGTCCGCGCTGTCTGTTTCATTCGCCGTTAATAAAATACCTTTCGAATGTGCCCCGGGAAGGAACGTCTCCTTCGTTCGTTGTTGGTGGAAACCCCGCCCGCTCGCAAAGAACACAGGAACACTTGTACATTCGACCTGCAGCTAACATCCGATGTTTGCATCGCCGCGCTGAGTGAATAGCGGGACGACTCGAGATATGTTGCATCGAGGCTGATTACGCGTTTCGAGAGAAGGAGCGTGTAAAAGGTGAAAAGGGAGCGAGAGATTGGACGAAAATCAATATGACTCTCTGACTTGGCAAATGCTGAAGAATACAGTAATGAAATAAATATCGAAGGGCTCCACGTACTTTCGCGTTATTCACGGCATTGTACGTACGTATTGTATAGAATTGTACGCGGTACAATAGATGCGTCAGCCAATATAGAGATCGGATTATTTCTCATTACAAACAGAAGGAGGCGGAAAAGGGCGGCATTGACATTTTCGTAGGAAATGCGAAGAATGAAACGAATGTGGAGAACAAACGGCATCAGGTGCAGATTTCCCACGCACTATTTCTTCCTCTACGAGATTTTCAATGAGTCCTCTCCCTTTCTCCCAGTTCTGTAATGCCTTTCATAAAATACTGAATATCGTCTGAATGCAATTGTATCATTCTGCCAACGATAATTCTGATTATCATAAAATATCCATTCCAATATAACGGGTACTTTTCCGGCGAATATTCTCATTAATTCCGACTGGTAACGGACGCGTCAATTCCGGCTATTTACAATCGGCTATCGACTTTAACGAATCGATGTTCGATTATTCGGCCGCCTTCAAACCTGCCTTACCGCAGTAATATTGCGAATTTCGCCGAACGAAACTAACTGATTTCCCACGGGATAAATCCCAAGCAAAGCTGCCATGCCTTGCTAGAAATGCGACGTAAATTTATCGTAAAGGCTTAGATTGCTATTTCACACGGACGCATCTCCGGTCCTTTATTTCGATCTTTTAGAGTTACCTACTAAATCATTCGTATTCTTTCTCTCTACTATTTCTTTACTAGTAAAAAAATCGTTTTATGGTCGTAATTTGTAAATTGGTCATTTAAGAAAATATAGCAGGAATTTATATTTTAATTACAACAGGAATAAAGAGAGAAATAACGTTTTAATAGAATTATTTCACATATAATTTCTCATAATGTTAAAGCAAATCTGTAATAAAATTTCGTAATTAAAAAATGTGTGTACTTTAATGCTTAAAAATATAAAGTGCAAATTCAGAGACAGATAAATCACAATGCCATTAATAAACCATTAATATTACAAATCTCATGGAACGATGTGCGTTACGTGTTCAAAATTTTATGCTATGTGAGGGTTCTCGGTATTGATCGTAAATCGTTGCACCGGCGTGTTTCAGTTCCCATTACCAGGAGGGAGTGAAATATGCGTGTGTGACCCTTACGAATGTTACGTAGCACTCCAAGCGAGATCTGTTTCATTGGAGGGTCGGCTAAAGAGACTGGGGATCTTCTCGAGGGATTGAGGGGGCCAGTGCCAGATTTCTGAATATGCGGCGTTTCTGGGAGACGGCTAGATACGTGTAGCAAAGTAGAACGGTACGTATTCGTGACGGCGGTTGCTGAATCAGCAAGCCTATCTAGCTTATGTAATTTCTGTGAAGATATAGACATTGCTTCCGATTAAGCGAGATAAGATAAAAATATTTTACACGTGTTTTCTAAAATTGTAGACATTCAATTAACATAATCAAAGATTGCTTTTATAATTATTGAATTTTATTCTACAATTATATATAATTCTATCATAATAAGAAAACGTCAAATATATCGAGCAGACAACCGATGTTATTTGTGTATAATTAATAGTTTATTCAATTATAGGTATGTTTCGATTTTACTTAACCATCCTCAACCAAAATTTAAACAATTTTCAAATTTACCTCTACATTATTATAATCGATATGAAGTTGAACAGACTTGACCAATGAAGTTTAAACAATTCTTGAATTTGCCTCTACAATATTTGAATGACATAATCGATATGAAAGGTATAACTAAAGTAAAGTAAAATAAATAATAAATTAAATATAAAACGTAATAAGCCACATAACAAGTTTGACACAAAAAATATCACAGATAGTATTAATAATAAAACCGAATAAGTCAATATATAAATTTAATGTTAAAAAGATGAAAAAAAAGTTCTCCATTGTCAGCAATCCCCGAATGATATTGTCAAAAAAGAAACCGGTTCCTCGTTGCGAAGCGAGAAAAAGTGTATTCGGCCCATTTAAATTTTGTGAAAATATATAATTCTATTTAATTATTTTTCTTAATTCAAATATTCGTAGCATCATCGTAAATTGTACGACTGACAACGAGTGAAGATTGCGGGTACCATATACTCGTGAGACGTTCGAGATTCGACGCGGACTTGGATACGTGAGAAATTACGGAGCTCGCAACTGTTTGAGAATTCATGGCACTGTCCCGTACCGGTAAAGTATCCAGATCACTCGATCGCCAACGGCGAATTCCTAAGAATTCCTTATATCGCTGAAATAACTGGTGTACGTGCCCGAGAGACGGAAGCGACTTCAATTTCTGTCCCCGAGGAGTGAAATCCGGGACGCGGAAAAATTTGCACGCCACCAAGAGTAGCGGTTTCACCATTGTGAGTGCGAGCATCGCCGGCTCCGCTGGCCGGACAGATAGTCGATATTTCCGCGGTACATATTTAAGCGTGGCATTTAATAGTAACACTGAACACGTTACCCGACTGACCTTTCTCCGAGGCTGCAAACACCTATAAGCGCGTTTCCCGTACAGGATGCACGAGTGCACGCGTATTATCGAGTGAGCTTCCGCTATTTGCGAAAGGTCAGCCAGGACGGGTCGAGTCCAAGATTCTCATGGGTGAACACGTGAGGGCTCGGCCAAATATCGTCGAATTATCGGGTACACCATCCTCACCACCACGTTTAGGATATCCTGCACATATTAGTCGGTGCGGAAGCCGCAAATAACGACGGTATTTAACGTGCGGGATGTTAAAATATAAGGGAAAGAAAATATAGCTAGTTAGCCTTTTACTCGTAGTTCACTGTCGCGCAATTGAAAAGAATTCACTGTTTTTTTTTCACACGTGAGATATTTCCTACGCATGTAATAGTGCTAGGAAGCCTCTCTCTCTCTCTCTCTCTTTCTCTTCATATTGTTTAAACCCGTTCCAGCAGTTTCATTCAATTTCACAAGCGTAGCGAAGAAGCAAAGTCCCGCACGAAAGAGAAAACACCTTATACAGTAAATTGTTCGTGATCTCATCGCGGTATCCTCTCATAAGCGGATGGCATGTCTACCGGGTGTATTCCGCAAATTCTTTTTTTGCTAATGAGAAAAAATGCGTGTCCGAAGGCGTGGCAGACACGATACGTTTCTCCATTTACGTGAAAGCTACGTCGCGCCCGTTCAGTGTGATGTTCATCGTTTTGCAAAATACCTGATAACATGTGATGAACGTTTTACAGCAAAATTTGTAACTTTTTGCAGAGCAGCTCTTTTTACCGATCACATTAGAATCGTTAGAGCGGACAAATGAAAATCGATGACATCTTCCTTGGTCCGGTGAATATCGACAAAATGATGAGCGAAAGTGTTAGACGCCACTCATGATACTTATAGAACCTAAATTAATCGGCATGATGAGTGTATAAATAAGGAACCTGTCACAATTGTTCGAAACTGATTCGATTCTTTTTTGATTATGTTGTTAAATACAAATAAAATGTAAGAGATGAATTTTTTGTATTTATGTGTCTAATTTGAGATATTTAAAGGGTAAAACATCCCTCATAGATAACGCTTATATTTAATTTTTAGCAATTATCAACGAAACGGTGAGATATAAAAAAATATTTTAACCAAAACTTTTATGATATTTTATGTACATACATTATACTTGTGTATTTAGATTTTTCACAAATCTAGCATTTTTCAACATACTCTTTCATCCCTTATTATTTTTATGAAATTTAAATTGTTGCGAATAAAAATTAAAGGAAATTTTATGCCAAGTCAATCATATTTTAACATTATTTTCCAAGAAGAATTGAATCGGTTCCGGACAGTTGTAACAGTCCCTAGTAAATATATGCTTGCTTTCCAACTTTTCCGTTTTCTTTCGTTCCTTTTCGCTTTTTTCTTTACTTTGAAGATACATAAATTTTGAGAGTACTGACCGACATTTCTACGTTGCAGACTAAAATCAGACACGAAAAGAACAAATTTTGCTAAAGTCTAATAAAAATTTACCTAGATACAGATCTAAAAATAATTTTGTTAAAGCAATAATTATGTAGAAGACTTAAGCTGGTTGTTAAAATGTTTAAATTTTTTGCAGCATTACTCATCAAAAAGTATGTTATTTCTATTAGATCTATACTTTCTATACTTTAAGAAAGCTTTTACATTATTTTCAATTTATATTATTTTTATTATTATTGGTTCGTGAACAGATATGTTGAAAAGTATGAAAAAAGTATAAATTTGTCCGTCAAGAAAAAGAGATATTTTAATAATTAATTAGTAAAATTAATTGGAACGATAAAACTTATTCCAAAATTCTGTTGCATTTTACATTTACACTAAAAAATTTAGTATCGAACAAGATTTTGAAAATAGAAAAATGAAATATAATAATTTATAACGATTCAATCTAAGTTACATTAAATATTGTGTGTGTATATATTTCAAATCATCTACAATGAATTTTACATCTTTTATATATATTCGAATCCAAAAGCGACAATTATACATTCCATTGCTAGGAAATTTAGTCTGGACATGTGGAAATATATTGCAAAATGGATTATTGGCTGCTCCAAAATTACTCCTTTCAATTTCGTTTTTATGCAAAACGCGGGATGATTATCAGTACGAAATCCTGATGCGCCGGAGTCAACGTGAAAGAATATCGGATATGCTGTTGCAGATTACATTTAGTCGTGATTCCTGCGTTTCATAACGGTGGATAATTACATCACCGACTGTCAATAATTGGTCGGTGACCCGTGCGCGAGATGTAAAGTAATGACTCTTGTATTGCCTGGCATTGCCGCGCGATATCCATATGTCAAATTGTGATGTGCCCTTCTGTACGCGTGTACACGTACAGTATAACTCGTATGTTTATTGTCGATCTGTTTGTCTGCGAGTTAGGTGCAATGAACTGCTGATAACTGAGAGTTATTAACGCGCACGATCCGACGAATATACGCTCCGGATAAATTTAATCGGTGTGGGTTATCGGCGAACGAACATCGCCGAGTGCCGAAAAAAAGTGATGTTAAAAATAAAAAAGAAATGGAACGAAAAAAAAATTGGGAATTTAAGACTCTCTCTTGCCAGCGTATTGTCATTTGTTTGCGCTCCATTTGTTTGGGAAATTATTTTTTTGAAAAATACAGCGGTAATCTATTAATTAATCAAATGCTGTAATATGTTTTGTGATAAATGCATGCGAATATATTGCATACCATTTTTTTTTCCACCAAATTTAATTAGATCACTTAATCTAATACTTTTGCAAACTTTTAGCCGTTAATACGGGGGGCTGTGCGAATCCATGCACGGTCAGTTAATATCGGAAAAATTTCATTATCGTGTATTTTGCGCTCGGTCCAAAATTGTGAAATACATTATGCGGATTACCGCGCAACCTCGTAATCGCGTTAATGATTTGCAGTACGTTCGCTAATGATCGTCGATAGCGGTAGACAGGGAAAGGGGCTGTAAAGGGGGAGAAAACGAGAGCGCGAAAGAAGAGACGCAATAGCGTAGTTGCAATTAATACCGCGTGTCAGCCCACGGGAAATATAAGGCACGCGCGCGTGCTAGACTTTTCGGATGAAAATTATCGCGACGGAACGGCGCGAAGCGGCCGGTTCGATTCGCGCCGTTTACAATTAGCCTTGCAACAAGTTATATTGGTACATGCCGTTTACCCGCGATACCCGTGCCCACGAAATTCCGAATTCCGGTTGGAAGCGGCGAATCACGCGCCTGAAATTGTAATGCTCGTGATAGTCCGCGTAACGCTACGTACTGTAATAATTCCATCTCGTATAGATTTCCCGGCTTGGCTAATTATTATTTCCCCGTAGGCCGGAGTATCGCATCGATGAACATCCCCCCTTTCGCAAATTTCAATTTCGATACATACATTCGCGCGGGAATGTGCGCAGGCAAAAACAACGTATGTATTTAGAAATGTTTATATGGCAATGCGGAAACCGATATTCCGCGAGTCTATGGTTAATATCATAAACAAGCGCTACATCATCAATTTGCTGAGATGTAATTAATATAGTGGCTGAAAAATAGAATTCGTTGCATCGCGTATTGTTTCCACAAATTATCTGAAAAACAACGTTCTTCAATTTCTCTTTCTTTCCCCCTTTCACGTTTTGTACAAGCGGATTGAGCGTTTTGCACGGCCGATTACGCGCCATCGCGTCGGCACTACACGGCGCTTACTTCGATAATAAATAATAACGATCTGGGAAATTTTTTTTTGCAGCGGTCGGCTGCGCGTTGGGGCCGAAAAACAAAATAGGAGAGGCCAGGCCAGTCGGGGGTGAACGTTTGGCCTTTCCTCCCACACCTTTTTTTTTTGCAGTGTTTTTCGTCGCACCGGCTGCACTATTTATTCTCGTTGCACACGGCGCTGCCGATTTGCATCAGTTTGGGAAGTGAACGAATAATTATTTTAGCAACAGCAACACTGGCGTTGTCGGCGACACCGGCGGCGTGCGCAATAGCACCACCACCGACGGCGGGGTGGTTTAATCAGCCTTCCATTGTAATGTTGACAACTATAACGGAAATGCTGAATAGAAGATTAGACTCGAACTAATGGGTTCTATAGAGGAGATTTGGCTCGAAATAGGAAATGGGCGGAGTGATTCTAGTCGAGCGAGCGATCTAAGGCTAAACAGACTTGAATTTCGCGTTTGACTCCAACGGCCCGTTCAATGGTGCAATCTCGGCGCGGCGCGGCGTATCGTACTCGCGATGTTCGTATCGAAGCAGCGATATATAAATAGCTACAGATGTTCTTCCAAAAATAATCTTAAATGCGCAAATCTTGCAGTGGCTACATTTAGCAACAAGCGGATTTTCCGAGCGTCGTCTAAAAGCATATGATAAATTGAAATTGCTATCAATCATGAAACAAGTGAAACATTTCAGTACCTGTAATAGCAAACTTCGAATCGCTTTTAATATTTGCTCTAATTTTATTTACGTAGGGTAAATTGGGGTATTATGGCCATAGTCTGTGTATTTTGTCCAGTAATTGCTAAACAGTGCATTTTTATAGTCTGAAAGATAATCAATATTTACAGTAATTTATATGCGTACACCATTCGAAATAATCTTATTCTGAATATTATATAATACTTTTACTTTTGACTACTTGCAAAGTTTTGCATATGTCCTTTAAAAGCTGCTATAACGTCGAATAAATTACTGTTAAGCTACCATAATCAACGTTACGTATATAATAAAAAAACCTAAATTGTAACGTGATTTATAATTTGTACTTTTATTTTCACTATTTATTTAAATACACTATGATCATCTTTTTCTTACAGTTCGGCAAGATGGCCCACCTTGTTTTTTCATACATTATTTTTCTTTAAATTATTGAAATCTGTTTCTTTTCCTTACTTTAAAAAAATTATAATTGTTATGTTATTATTGCAATATCAGATTTTAATTTTTATGTTACTATTGCAGTATTATAATTATAACTAACAATAAGTCATATATAATTACATATATATATATTTAAGATATATATACGTGTTTATACTAAATATATAAAATTATAAGTTTTATTTATCNTTGCAGTATTATAATTATAACTAACAATAAGTCATATATAATTACATATATATATATTTAAGATATATATACGTGTTTATACTAAATATATAAAATTATAAGTTTTATTT
>QKQZ01019445.1:0-25030 GCA_003595255.1 Solenopsis fugax
ATATATATACCATATATAAAATTAAGTTATATAAGTACAGTATAAGCAGTTTGACGATTTATTACCAAATGCTTAATTGAGTTATATAAATGATTATTAGACGTAAATATGTAACATTTTTCAACGTTACTTTCAGATCTGTATTTTAGAATCTTTTTTAATTACGCAATTATTTACAATAAAAGAAAAAATTATAAAAAGCGAAAATAAGCAGGTCAATACCAAATGCGTCACATCTACGAATTTTTTACGAGAAATAAATAAGAAAAGTTATTGAATAATACATGCTGAAATCCAAACAACTACAGCATTTTTTAATTACACTGAATTACTTCAACATCAGTTTACGGTACAAGTATGACAAATAAAAAAAACATTTACTGCTACCGGTGCTACAACGTCATAAAAATTGTTTCTGATCTTTATGACGCTATATTTTCTAAAATTGTGACGTGATAACCAAATTTTGACAGTAGATTCGTATTTAGCAGACAAAAATATATCAGAAATGAATATTCACACTCGTGTTGCAAAAAAAAGGTTCCAATTTTGTTAGACATTGTTATTCACGGTAATAAATTAAAAAAATTAATTTTGTAATATACATTTACGAAGTGATTATACACTTTCAAAAGAATAAAACTTGTCTTGGGTGTATTTTCTATACTAGAAACGAAAGAACGTTTTTGCAGGAAAAGCGGCGGGGAAGTAAGTGGAACGCGAGTAAATTATAATCTCCATCACTGAATCGATAACTAGTGAATTCAAATGATTAATTATCCGAGTAAAAACCGCTTTACGTCAAAGGACTATGTTAATATCCTGTTACACCCAGTATATCAAAGTCTATCGTACATTCCGGAGACACGTGCTCGTTTTCCGCTCTTTCATTTTGCGTATTTGTCTCGCGGCAGGCAGGCTTTGCCGTAACAAGCCCCATCGCGTTCCTGAGTCACGCGCATTCATTTTTATACTTTTATCAAATTGTTTACTCACCGTGTTAACGAGAATGTCGCGGGGCGATTAATTAATGGCGGCATCCCTCTAGCGCGTCAATCTTTCGATTAACAATGAAAAAAAAGGAACAGACGGTGTTGTGCCAAATCCGTTTACTTCATCTCGAGTTACTTCGCGATAAGCGAATTAAAATTATTATTAATATTAATTATAATTATTAAAATAATTATTATTATTAATTGAAATTTAATATAAGAGTGAGCGTGAGCGTCTTTAATACGAAAAATAATCATAACAATTTTAAAAAATGACGGAAAATTCTCAAAATAATTTTTCTATATACCATTCTTTCAATTTTTCAAAGTTATTTATTCTAAATATTTTAATTATTTACTCGTACAGTAAAATTTTTTGTTGTGAACTTTACACTTATTACAAATTATCATATTCTCATCGCCGGAGACTTTCTCCAATATATTCTTTTTGCTTAATAAATATCAATTATCCTCAATTAGAAGTCTGTCAACAAAACAGTACTTATGTGCTCTGCTTAAACAGTCAATTAAAATTCTGATCGTGATATAAAACTCGCGCACATCTTTTATACAATTTATTTTTACGATCAAAAACACTTACATTTAAAAGATGTAACCTTGCAAATTCGAGCACTTTATTTCAATTTAAAAATAAATGAATGTAATTACCTATATAGCATAGACTTGCGGCAACATTGCATGTTTCAGCGCCATGTTCCAGAGACATTATAAAGATTTTTTTTGCAATATTACTTCAGTATGATAAGATTTTTTTGCAATATTATTTCAATGTGCAATTGCAGCAACGTTTAAAAAAATATTATAAAAACTAATGTCCTCTGCTTCATCTGCGAGCAGTACCCACCATCACCACCAGACGTGGCGAAGTTCTATTTCTAGTAAGAGTCTTAGTGGAATGGCTGACTTGTAGTTTCAAGACAATTTATTTATTATCACACGATGCTATGCACTTTTGTAATCTGTATCAAAGTAAAGTTAATAATACTTTTTTTATTATACAGCGATTAATCACAAACCAAACGGCTCTTTAGTTTAAGACTTCAGACATAAGACAGTCATTACGTTGTTAAAGACAAAGACTTAGGGCATGAAATATTGTCTTGAAATTATAAATCATCCTACTAAGACTCCAATTTAAAAAACAACTATATAAGATAGGATAAAATGTGTAACATGAAATTTTTCATTCACATTTTAAAGAAGCGATTTCTTGCGGGGATGAGTCTCTAAAATCAAATTTAAAAACGAAAATACCGAAATAAGATGTATTTTGACAGTAAATTTTTTTCTTTTTTGTGTAAAAATTATTTCAGATACATTCCTGGAATATAATACTTCCGAAAGTTATATTTTGCTTGGCTATAGTCTGAAATGGGACACCTCTCTAATTCGGCTAAAATTACAGGTAATATTGTTACGATATATATTGATTATTTACGAAGATACCATCTTCGGGGGTTTTGTATAGTTTAAAAGAAAAAAAATTATACCTGATATCCGATATTGATCAGATCGTGGGCTAATGAAGCAAGTCTGAGCAGAAAAGTCTACTCTTTTGCAAACTTCGCAATAATTATATAATTACTAAAGATAGCCGATATTGCCAAATGCAAGCATGCAGCGGGATAAGGCTAAATGCCTTGTTTACTAATATCTCATTAATTTATATAATCGTATTATTTTGCGAAGTTTGCAAAATAAAGAAATTTTTTTGCTCCAGTTTCTTTTTCTGTTCTAACAGCTCTCACGAGCCAGACATTCCGTATAATTTTTTCCTTGTTTACTTTTTATCTTTTAATACAATATTCGAAGATAGGGTCTTCGTAAATAATCACATTGTAACAATATTATCATATATTGTAACAATATTACTTGTAAAGTTTCAGTAATCGGAAAGTCCCATTTCGAACACATCTTTTTATTTCATAAACTTTTTATCTCTGTAGCGAAAAATAATATTTCCTGCTTTTATTGATTACTAGTTTTTGCGTCGAAGTAATACGCAATAATTTCTTCGAACTTTATCTCGGCGAAAGTCATTTTTAACTTGTCATTGACGTATACGTTCTGACAACAAAATCATATACTCAGGACCGTGAATAAAGTCATGATAGAGAATATCACATATTAATCATATGATTATAAATCATCCCACAGTCGAGAATTTATATATATAGGTCGAAAGATGAGGAAAAAAATGTTTCGTTGTCCAATTTTAGAATCATCCTTGTTAGCGTTGCACCGCTAAAAGAACTGCTACTTATAAGGAAAACAACGGATTGCCTGCCAAAGTATCGTGTTGAAAATAAATGTCATTGCTATTTCTAATCTATTTGTCGAGTCGTCATTGCTACTTCTATCTAACAGACGAAATGTCAGTAGTTATATAGTTAAAATACCATTCGAGTCTGATTAAAATTAACCTTGAAAAACACGCTCTCATTATCTAATCTCTCTTTCAAACTGTTTCTCAGTTCGCCAGTGTAGGAGGAAACTTTGCTTAATATTTTCATTTCGCAAAAGTTTCCAAATTGATTCCGAAAAATCTGTGGTAAACAGAATATCCCCTCCTGGGAATATTCTCCATTGCATATCGAAAACGAACACAGATTCACGACTGCGTGTCAATTTAATTCAGTACTGGTACAAATCTCTAAGGCAAGCCCGCGGGGCGTCACCTGTGGATCTGTCGCGCCGCGCTGATACGGGATCCGCGTTCAATTACTTCGTGTCCGCAAATAACCGGTCGATATTGACGCACAGCAAATTGCACGAGCGTATCAGTGAATTTCCACTTGGCTGCTGCTGCTGTTGCCGTCGGCATCGGCCGGCAGGTGCGGATCACGAGAGCGAAAAATATTTGCCGAAATCAGCCTTCATGTGCCAAGACGAAGACGTGACGAATAAATCGACCTTGTTTTTCTTTTCTCTCCTTAATGCTGAGATAAGAGAATTTCTCAAATAGTATCAAATGCAATTTTAATTAGAGAGTTTTGAATATAATTTTTGAGTGTAAATTATGAAAATTATGAAAATTTTATGTCATCGTAGCTGACATAAGCATCATGGAAATTCAATCGTGCAAGACGTGAAATAAAGGTGCACTGAGAGAAAAATTTTTTTAATGAAAAAATACATTTTCTTAAAACCATATATTTTCATGCAAGTATTTGTTTGTCCTATTTAAGTAAAAATATTTTTTAAGTAAATAGACATATTACCTTAAATATATAATTTTGTATTTTTATATTTTCTACATTTAAATAATTTTGCAAATAAAGTAATAATATTATTAAACTTCATTAAACTGTTTTCTTAGATTAAAAAATCTGATTATCTTGAATATAAAAATAATCTAGCGGTAAATATTTTCTAGAAACTGCAAGAAAAAATTATTTGAATAAAAATTATTTCTTCATTTTATTTTCATAAATATGTCAATTAAAAAATTTATAACTTGACGGTAAAGAAAATAAGCTATTGGGACCCACCGAGTAAATATGTTGCAAGATATTTTTTCTCTCAGTGCATAGTTATGGTGAAAGGAACGGGAGTGGTCAGGAAGAAGCACATACTCTTTATTTTTAAAAAGGCGTGTTTATTCCAATATTATCATAAAATCGTAATTTGTCGACAGACAGTAAGAGAAAGACGAATAATTAAAATCAAATTTTAATTACCGATAGAGGAAAAAAAAGAAAAATAAATACACATTACTTTGTAACAAAGATGATCTTTAAAACAATTGATAAGTTAGCTCGTATCTGACCATTCTACCACTTGTCTTATCGAATCTAATTTAAAACTAAAACATTAATTCCGAAGGACGAGTTGTATCTATCTTAATAGCAAGTAAGTAGGTTAAACAGACATTGATCTAATTAGATAGAATTACGCATGTTTATCATAAAATATTCAAAGCTCTAAACTTTTATTACAAAGCTCTAATTTATTTCTATTTTTTTTTCTCTTTCTTTCTTTTCTTCTCTATTACAATGTGCCAATTAAAATGGTCGAATATTAAGTTCGCCCATATCGTACTTTTATTTAACTCTTTCAGACTTGAATTTTTTTTAAGAAATGGGTCACATATTGTTTAATTATTTTTCAAAGTTTGGAGGATCGCAGAATACAAAAATAATTCTTTTATATTTTATAATTGTATTTATATCACAATGCTTTTTAATTACAATTTAAACCATTTTCTTTAAAGCAAACTAGCTGAACCAAGTAACTTGACATTTACCAAAGATATGTTTAATATTTAATCTTGGTAAATCTTAGTTTCGTATTAATTAATATTTAAGATTAATATTTAATCTCGATAAAAATCTTAGTAAATATATTAAACTTAATAGCTTAATGTTTACCAAGATTTTTAAAGACATTGCATACGTGCACCATCACTATATATATAGAGAGAGAATCTAAAAAAAGTTTAATTTAATTTAATTTAATTTAATTTAATTTAATTTAATCTATTGCGCACGTACAAGATATGCATCGAAAAGAAGAAGGAAAAAAAAGAAAATACGCAAAAATGTACTGTACATAGACATATTCTCTCTAGACGTCTCACGATGAGTAGCTAAGTGTGCAAATAATCAAATTTTGAAATACACAGCTGCTGCCAAATTACATAACAATCCTTTTAACAGCCGGCGGAAATTGTTCCTAAATAATCACGCGAGATGTATCACGCGATTCTTGCTCATCTCCTCGGTGTTTGGGGAAGCCGTTAAGACGGTTATTGTTTCGTATGAATTCTATTTGTAGAGCGATGGAACTCTCGTGAAAAAGCTTCAAAGTTGACATTTATCGTTTACGCCTGATAAATATTTGTCTACTAATCAACAAGATCTCACGTCATTTCGATGGAATGGGCGTTTCTAAAATGGACTTTCTAATCTGAACTTGATACTTTTATTTGTTTGGACGTGTCTTGCTGATTACTGGGATTGCGTACATTGCACAGAGCACGTGACGAATTGTCACGAGGGGACCTTAATTAATTCTTATCGAATCTCGTGACTCATTCAGTTCGCATTAATATTTGTAGAGAAGAAGAGAGCAACAATGATATCTTGTCTCTCACGAGGTCCAAATCGCGAATAAATACTCGACTTATTATCTCTCGACGTATTATCGCGCCGACTATCTGCACATATTCAATTCGAGAGTTAATGATAAAAATAATCTAATTATATATAAACAATACGATCTTGCTGATGGCGGTCAGTCGTAAAGAGGATTAATTACCACTTGTTACGCCTCATTTGCTGAAAGCATCTTGTTAATCCTTAAGGAGGCGCGTGATTTTTTATGACGTAAATGGTCGCGTGGGAGCCAATTTGACCCACATCTTAATTTATTTATATTTTATATGCAAATAAAATTTTTTACTTTTATTTATAAACTGACACACTTTTAAACATGAAATAATAATTTGCAAGCATTAGAAGTTATATTTTTTAAAATATTCCTTTACGTAGCATTTTGACTAATAAATTCATAGCTTTCAATAAATACAAGTACTTGCAATGATCAAATAAATTTTAATTATTATTGCACTTCAAGTTAAAATATAAATATACAAAATATATGAGTATTACATAATGTAATTGTTTAAAGCCAGTAATTATTCGGAAAGTGACGTAACATTTTTATTATTCAAAAATAATTGAAAATAACAATTATCATCTGTTTATTAAAAATAAAAGTTATTAATGTACAAAATAAAATGTGTTTATATCAAAAAAATTAAAAGAAATGTATAGTAAAAATAAATCTTAAAAAATCTGAAAACTAAAAATGAACTTTTAAGCAATACTCCGAAAATATTCGAGCTGTTTTATTGACGCTACTTGGCTGAAGTTAAGACTAAAGTGTAAAAGGAAGATATCTCAGAATCTCAAACAAAAGCGAAAGGGAGAAACATTCATTTATTTGTGTGTCTGGGTCAATTAACCCCCAAGCGTCCGCTAAAGAATTAAATTTGTAGAACATCTCTAATCCCGAGAGGATTTCTTTCGTAAACCCGAGGTCAAAGAGAGAATACGGGAAGATAACAAATAACAACGCAACGATTTGTCGACGAGCAATCGCGTTCAATCGGCGAGCGCCGTTTAAATCAATTCGCGTTAGAGCGAATTGTCGTTGAACGAGCGCGCGTTGTTTGTCCGCGCTCGTCGCGTTCCCTTCTCGCGGCCGATCGGCCGCTCTCTCATGCCTCGCCGTCGTGTTCATGCATGATTCATTATTCGGAAACGGAAAGGCGGAGCTCGCCGCTCCCGGCGAGCTCCGAGCGAAGTTACGAGTCAGCGCGGCGTCGGTCGATCGTACCACGTTCGGCGTGGAAACTGGTGGAAACGACGGCGAGCGCGCAAGATTAGATCGCGATTAGACTCGCGCTGCCTCCTTACGATCGATCTGGCTGCTCTCATGCGTGCAAATCACCACGCATGCGATACGTGATCCGCGGAGCTGTCGCTGCAAAGCGGACTAACAGCGAAGGGCCGTTGACCGCGTGGTTGGCCGCCTCGATTCCTCTCAACGCCGACCGGGAGATAAAAGTCCCTGTTTAAAAATAAATGCGGTATAGAAAAAAAGAAAGTGACGCTGTTCACGCAGTGTACGCCCTTGCCGTTTGTTTTCTACATCTTCGTTAATCGCCTGTCGTTAGCATCATGTCGGAGATATTGCAGATCGTGCACTGGGAAAAAATCTTGTTGCATTATTTAGAAATCTGGTAAATTCAACCAAAACGTTTGTTCAAACGGACGAATCAGAAATCTTGTAGGAATTATCAGATTGTAGTAAAATCTATCAAACGTTCTAATTAAAATAACCAGAGTCCTATAATAGAAATTCTACTTGGTTTCACCAAAAACACTCGATCATACAAGTTTTGTTAATATAATCAGATCATTTTTCTCAGTGTGTGTGTGTGTGTGTGTGTGTGTGTGTGTGTGTGTGTGTGTGTGTGTGTGTGTGTGTGTGTGTGTGTGTGTGTGTGTGTGTGTGTGTGTGTGTGTGTGTGTGTGTGTGTGTGTGTGTGTGTGTGTGTGTGTGTGTGTGTGTGTGTGTGTGTGTGTGTGTGTGTGTGTGTGTGTGTGTGTGTGTGTGTGTGTGTGTGTGTGTGTGTGTGTGTGTGTGTGTGTGTGTGTGTGTGTGTGTGTGTGTGTGTGTGTGTGTGTGTGTGTGTGTGTGTGTGTGTGTGTGTGTGTGTGTGTGTGTGTGTGTGTGTGTGTGTGTGTGTGTGTGTGTGTGTGTGTGTGTGTGTGTGTGTGTGTGTGTGTGTGTGTGTGTGTGTGTGTGTGTGTGTGTGTGTGTGTGTGTGTGTGTGTGTGTGTGTGTGTGTGTGTGTATATATAGAGAGAGAGAGAAAGAAATTTTATATATATATATACTGAGAAAAGTATCGAATTTAAATTTGGAATAAATGTGAGGCTCGTCACGTCAAGTACTTTTGTTATCATATATATATATGATAACAAAAGTACTTCACGTGACGAGCCTCACATTTATTCCAAATTTAAATTCGATACTTTTCTCAGTATATATATATATAAAATTTCTTTCTCTCTCTCTCTATATATACACACACACNTTGATATATAATTATATTGAATCTTGGGAAAGTCGTCGAGTGAATATAACCCAGAGAAAAATTTTTTCGAGTTAAAAAAAATTTATTTGAATCAAAGAAATTTGTTTATTGCTATACGGTTAAAGAAAAGTTCCTTTGATTTGAAGAAATTTTTTGATTGTTCTTTTTATTATAATTAAAGAAACAGTTTGGTTGTGCAACGCAAATTTTTTTTGAATAAAAAAAATCTATTTTTAAAAGACTAGAACAATTAAATTTTTTTGAATTAAAAAATTACTTATTTAAATTAAATAAATAATTTGAACAAATAATTTATTTAGTTTAAAAAATGCTAATAACTTTTTATTTTCACTTCAACTTAAAAAAACCAAGTTAAAGAAACTGATTTCATCAATTTAAACATAACTTTCCTCTTGAGTGTGAAATAAATTGCGACGATAGTTATTAGTTGATGATTATTTATAAATAAGTTTACGTGAAAGGATGACATAACGCATGAGGAAACCGCGGCGTGACAAAAAAAGCGGATCGCGCATGAAAACCGGATAGAGATTTTCTTTGTCAAGTTCATCCTAATTGGAGAACGCAAAGTCCACGAATGCCGGCCGTGAGTGCACTTTGTTCGATCGAACATGCAGATCAGCGGGCGATGATGTTTTTTGTGCCTAACGGTCACGGCTCCGTTCTATGAATATATCGTTTTATAACGAATGAATTGCGAAGCGGATTCACGTCCGCGCGCGTAAATGCGCACGATCGATTACGCGAATCTATTATCGATGCTTTTCCACTCGGCGGAAAACCTGCCGGACGGGCCATTCTCATTCATATGTAAATAATTAATACGTGCCGATGATTGCACGGACTTGTTTTGTCAGACTTTTACTTTTCCGATCGCGCATCCAACGAGATCCGTTATTTGTCATTTGCACCTGCAGCTCATGCATTATAAAACGTACCTCGTGAAAGTAGACGTGGAACGGAGAATCACACGTTTTTATTCGTATGTAGGAAGGACGTCGAGAATGTACATGTGTTTGCGTCAATTGCTAAATACATAAAAAAAGTCTTTGGAATATTTCTTGAATAAAGCGTACGTGTCTAAATCTATAATAAATATATATATATATTATTTTTATTATTATATTATATCATACTAGCACATTTTTCGAAAGATTAAAGATTGAAAGAATAGGGGTTCAATTTTGGACTTTATTTTCGAAACATCAGTTCACCATCATTTCATAAAAATATGAGAAAGTATATAATGTTACACCTTTTATTCTTCTTTGTGTGACTTTTTTAATTACGAGAAATAAAACTTCGCCAAATCCATCTGTTAATAATGCCGCGTACTGCTCGCTCGATCTCACATATCATAAGGTAGCTTGAATAAAAGAACTCTTCACTTAAAACAAAAATTTAATTATTTTACTGCAAATAAGTAATTTATTAACACAACATACATACAAAATAATTGATTTAGATCTCGCTCTTTTTTAAAATGAATAAATTTTTAACTCTAATTTTTATATTTAAAAAATCAATTTTCTTCTTTTGAAAAAATTATTTTCTTTTTACATTACATTTCAAATCAAGAAGTTCTTTTTTTAAATTAAAAAAACTCAAATTAAAAAGAATTATACACTCTGAGAAAAGTTATGTTTAAATTGATGAAATCGTTTCTTTAACTTGGTTTTTTTAAGTTAAAATAAAAATAAAAATTTGATTTCAACAAATGACGTTATTAATCTTTTTTAAAATAAATTATTTGTTCAAATTATTTAATTTAACCAAATAATTTTCAAAGAAAGTATTGACAGAAATGTGAGAAATATTTTAATTGTTCTGGTTTTAAAAATATACTTTTTTTCATTTAAAAAATGCTTATCTTTTGCATAACCCAACTATTTTTTTAATTCTAACAAAAAAACAATCAAAAAAGTTCTTTAAATCAAAGAAACTTTTCTTTAACCGCGTAGCAATGTACAAATATCTTTGATTCAAACAAATTTTTTTTACTTGAAACTTTTCTCTAGGTATACATTTAGAAAAATATTATTTTGAATGTATAAATGGTTTTTTTAAATCTACCAATTATATCTTTTACTTAAAAGAAACGCATTTAATAAAATACATTTTTTTTGTTTTAACAAATCTTTTTCGCACAAGGAACATTAGATAACCCGGAAATTCAAAAAAATCTAAAACTTTGTGTACAAATAGAGGAATTTATCCATAACACAAAAATATTTTTTGTTTGTGCCCAATTTCAGTTTTAGAGGGTGAAACACCCTTTTGAAAAAAAATCGATTTTTTTCTTTTCAAGCGAATGTCGTCGAAACTATAAGAAATAGAAAAAAATGTTCTGAAATGAAAGTTGAATGACTCGAAGAGTACCTTATAACAATAATTTAAAAAAAAATTTTTTTTTTATACTTTCCCCACCACTTTACATTTGTTTTTTAAAATTTTCAAATATTTTAATGACAGAATTAAATTATTTTTATACGAACCCAACCATATATAATAAAGTGTCTTTCCGATGTACCATTTTTGAAAAATAATATCGAACTCCTTATATATGCACGCTATACATATCTGTTTGTGCACTCGATTCTTCTGCGCTGGAACGGATTCTCATACGTTTCGCTAATCGCGAAAGTGTTGAAAACAAATCAGTATAGTATGTACATAAGATTAATGTAACAATAAATACTTTTACTTTTGTAACTTTTAAACCTAGATTATTTCTTTCACTCGACCTATACCCTAATGCTAAAATTGTATCCCACGTTTTCAGCATTACCTGTCTTCGAACCAATGCAAAACCATAAATCAGTTTTCTTTTTTTAAACGTCCAAGCAAAATTAAACAAAAGAAATTATTTGAAAGAATATTCTCTTAGAAACTAGAATACGAAACTCGTGTTCATTCCTGTTTTGTTGATCCATGGTCATTCCATAACGACGAAAACTTCGTATTGTTCCTAGCTGTCATAAATCAATCTCCTTTTGTAGCTTCCAAAATTTAATATAAAAGAAATCATTGAAAAGATTATTCTCTTAGAAACTACGAAACAAAACACATGTTTATTCTTGTTTTGTTGACTCCGTAATGACGATAATTCTGAATTGTACCTAAAATGCGTTCTTTATTACTTTTCTTAAAAAGCTTTTTTTTAGCCTTTTAAAAACATAAAAGAGTTTCCGACTTTTGTTTCGTATTTCCCATTAGACCTTTCCTTCTGGTCCTCTTTTTCCCGCCTCCTTCCTTACATTATTAAGATACATTAATCTTATGTACATACTATACTGATTTGCCTTCAACACTTTTGCGATTAACGAAACGTATAAGAATTCGTTCCAGTGCAGAAGAATCGAACGCACGAACAGGTATACGTACAGCGTGCATATAGAAGGAGTTCGATATTATTTTTCAAAAATAGTATTATCAGAAAGACACTTTATTATATATGGTTGGATTCGTATAAAAATAAGCTTTAATTCTATCATTAAAATATTTGAAAGTTTTAAAAAACAAATGTAAAGTGGTGGGGGAAATATAAGAATAATTAAAAAAATTTACATAAGATTAATGTATCTTAATAATGTAAGGAAGGAGGCGGGAAAAAGAGGACCAGAAGGAAAGGTCTAATGGGGAATACGAAACAAAAGTCGGAAACTCTTTTATATTTTTCAAAGGCTAAAGAAAAGCTTTTTAAAAGAAAAATAATAAAGAACGCATTTTAGGTACAATTCAGAATTATCGTCATTACGGAGTCAACAAAACAAGAATAAACATGTGTTTTGTTTCGTAGTTTCTAAGAGAATAATCTTTTCAATGATTTCTTTTATATTAAATTTTGGAAGCTACAAAAGGAGATTGATTTATGACAGCTAGGAACAATACGANAAAGTACTCTTCGAGCCATTCAACTTTCATTCAAAACATTTTTTTCTATCTCTTATAATTTCGACGATATTCGCTTGAAAAGAAAAAACCGATTTTTTTCAAAAGGGTGTTTCACCCCCTAAAACTGAAATTGGGCACGAACAAAAAATATTTTTGTGTTATGGATGAACTCCTTTATTTGTACACAAAGTTTCAGATTTTTTTGAATTTCCGGGTTGCCTAATGTTCCTTGTCAGTGCATCGAGATATGTATATCGCGGGTAGCAGCTCGAGTTAACTCACAGCACGTGACAACCGTAACAAGCTTCTCAATTGATTAATTACTCGCCGACTCACGATACCAATCGGCGTCGCTCTAAACTTCTACGGCTGCTCCTTGGAATCGATTCTTCTCGAAGCTGTCGAGTAGCTCGGAAAGATGCTGCGGCATCGTCTGCTGCATCTTCTCTTGCATCTCGTCTAGCTCTTTGGAATTGATTCTTCTCGAAACCATCGGATCACTCGGAGAGATACTTTCTGGAGTAGCCTTTTTGTCTCCGAAGTGTATCTCTGTTTTGCTAATTTGTTACATCTTAATTCCAAATTACGATTGTCGATTTTACGTCAACACGATTACAAATAAATAAATAATACATAAGACATTAGTAGGAAAATGAAATATAGTTGCAATATTTGCAGATAAATTCACAGAATCGACTGGTCGAGTATCTCCGCGATCTTGTGAAATCATTGCAGCTAATTAATGGGTGATTCATGGTCGACGCAGAATCATTCACCTCGATTCATTAGTGAGCAAACTAGACGAGAAACATCACAGTTCGTGATTTCAAACTTTGTGTACAGATTTTTAACAATAATTTTTTCGCTTTGCAATTTTTTTGAAGTATATACAGTTTACATGACAAAAAATGACAAAACATAGTGTTAATAACGTAAAATATTAGTAATAATAATGTAAATTTTATCGCTCGGAAAATTACTTTAACCCTGCAAATTTTTTTCCTAATTATCCAGGAACATTTTTTTTGCTTTTCCTATCTAATCGCATATTTTGCCTTCTAATAAAGTTTATCTTAAATTACTTGCGAGCAAATTGCGACCTGCGAACGATATATCAGAAGAATTTCTTGCGTATTTAAATTTCTGGTGTGCTTAAATTTATGAGCGCGTTGTAGAATTGTGGAGGCAGAAAAAACGTGAGTCAGAGAGCGATAAAGTGAGTTTAAGTTGGTTTCTTTTTGTGCGTAGACAAGTCGTTTTTCGAAGATTAGATTGAAGCGATTAAACTGATTGAAGCGTTTCGTCGTCGTTGCGAAACGTTCGTTCACCATGCTCGCCAAATGAGTTGCATGTGATTTGTGATTTGCATAATATGTCTTAATCTATCGCCGACGGTCACATGCAGTCTGTAATCATATGTGCCGCTGATAAGAGCGCGAGCGTATGTTATTATACAATGTCTGCTGACGACCGCGCTCGCGGGCGAATAAATATCAATAAATCATCTGTATCTTCCTATTTTCTATAATCTTCCTCTCTCTCTTTTTCTAATAATAACGCCGCATGAGTGCGTTGTCAACTCTATGTACATAAAACTTTTGCAAGATTTCGGAAGCATGTCCGGACGTTCTCCGACTTTACTCCCAGAAGTTTTGCGTATCTCGTATATTTCTATCATAAAATTTTTATCATTAATATATATTTACATAAAAATATTTTAATAATAATATTAAAATTTTAATATTTCTCTAAGTATAAATGGTTTCTTTTCATTTCTTTTTCATTTAGCTTTATAATTTTTTAAACTAATACTTTAATGTAATTTAATTCTTAATGAAAATAAAACTTTAAATATTTTAAAGTAAATTATTTTATATTTATTTATTTTTTTTTACGCAAATTTAAATTTATTATTTAGTTTCTCAATTTTTACTAAATTTTTTAAAAATTCAACTTTTTTGCTACATTCCACTCATATTTTTTTATATATGAAATTTATATTGACTATAATTAATTTTTAATTTTCATATTATTATAAAGCTTTTAAACAAATTTTAAAATCTTTTCAATATAAATAAAATATTTTTATTTAAACTAAAATTTAATTTTTAAATAACAATTAATTATCTTGTATTTATTTTAATATTATATAATTTGATTCACACCCAGAGAAAAATTTCTTCGAGTCAAAAAATGTTTGTTTGGTTGTACAACGCAAATCTTTTTTAAAGAAATATATTTTTAAATCTAGAACAATTATTTCTTATATTTCTGTTAGTACTTTCTTTAAATTAAAAAATTATTTGTTTAAATTAAACAAATAATTTAAACGAATAATTTATTTACTTCAAAAAAAAGGTTAATGTGATTTTTTAAAATCAAAATAATTGTTATTTTCCTCAAAGATATTTTCATTTCAACTTAAAAAAAATCAAGTTAAAGAAACGATTCCATCAATTTAAACATACCTTTCCTCTGAATGCATTGTTTACTGATTAATCGATTAAACTTGATTAAAGAAAAAAAAGTCGATTAAACTTGATTAAAGAAAAAAAGTCGATTAAACTTGATTAAAGAAAAAAAAGTCGATTGAACTTGATTAAAGAAAAAAAAGTCGATTAAACTTGATTAAAGAAAAAAAAGTTTCGAGTTGTGTGGCAAAAGTCGCAGTAACGATAAGCGTTGAGACTATTGAGTCGCATGACCGTCGCTAGGAGTCAGAAATTTTGGCAAAGCCAAGGACGACCGGAAAATCGATCGCCAATCCGGTCAATCGAGAACCAATTCGTCCTCTTGCTACTCGTGCGAAACACGCGACACGCGGTCTACTCCGCGCCCTGACGGAGTGCAACGAACATGAACGCCGGCGTGAAAATAAGCGGAATTAAAGAAAACAAGACGTTCGCGGAGGAGCACATGACTGCTCGGATTGATAGCGGTAAACTCGTGACCACGATAAACTACTGAGAATAATTTCATCGGCCACAACTGGCCACATACGTGTTCAGTCCCTCGCCGGCATGTCCAGGAAAAGGAATTACGAGACGTTCACCAGTAGCTCGGCAGACGTATCGTCGCCGCTGTCAGCCGAGTGAGTATTTCAGGCTTAAATGCCACACTTTTTCGCCTGTTCTGCTCGTTATCGCCATCGTTATCAGCATCGTTGTTGTCATCGTCGTCGCCGTTGTCATCGCAATGTCCGCGTCGATCCGCAATAGAAACGGTGCGTACGTCGTTGACACTCGCGACTTTCAACGTGCCTTTAATTCGGATAAGATAAGTACAGGCTACGCCTATCGATAAGTGATCAAATGTTGTTTCGTACATTGCGTAATCCTACTCTTCGAGTTTGCGACTCGTCTTCGTACACATTCCAGTTAATAATATACAACGTGTTCTAAATTTTTGTACAATTTCTGATACACACTGAGAAAAAAAAATCAGAAATATCGGAGAGCAAATGTTGTTTCTAACTTTTTTCCTTCGATATTTATTGATTAGAAAAAGATTTTATTGTGATAACAAAATATACATTTCTGTCAAATATATCTCATGTGAAATATATCTTTTTTTCAATAATTGATTTATTTGCTAGGAATAAAATTTTATTTCGCGGTATTTAAATAAAGATTAATTTCAGTGAAATAAATTTATATCCCACAAATGAATTTTTAAGTATATTCTCAGGAATTATTTTTTAGCGGTCTTCCTTTCTTCTATCAATCATTTTTCATCCGATTCACTCGTTCATAAAACTTCATGAAGTTTATAGCTCTGAGAAAGGAATACTTAAAACATTATTTATGGGATATAAATTTACTTCACACAAATCAATATTAATTTAAATACGGAGAAATAATATTTTATTCCTAGCAAATAAACCAATCAATTTTAAAAAAATGAGATATGTTTTACAGAAATGTACATTTCATCATTACAATTAAATTTTTTTATAATCAATGAAAAACGTCACAATTAACATTTGTTTACTAATATTTCGACTTTTTTCTCAATACATGCTATATGCATCTCGAATTTACTCGTAAAAAATACGATAAATGTTTGCGTGTGTGTAATACAATATAATAATGGCAGTATTATAAAAATATTAGCATCCGTAATAATGAGCAGAAAAATTACAACGTAATAACGAAGAATTTTTAGAAATATTACAACGAGATTACAAAACGTTTAGATCACGTTTAATTGTTTATAGGATCATAAAATTACTCTCTCTCAACTCTCCCTAATTTTTAAATGCATCAAACGCGTAAAAGCTGCATATAATGTAAACAATGATCGCGCTTTTCTGCATTGCAGTTCAAGAGGCTTTCATGCACACTGTTTACACGGCTTAATCGAACGTTGCACGTACATACATATACATAATATGTACATATATATGCGATGATTATAGTGTTTGCATAAAATCCGCGTGACCAAGTGTATTTGCAGGCCGAGGTTATCTCACCGTGTCTGCCAGATTTCATTTACTGTAGGCGCGCGACTCGTCATGCTCGAATTCACGATAATGACCGTCGAATATTGACTGATAGTACCAATACGAGGAAATGTGGCTGGAGAGCGAAACAGCACGCTCTCAAATGACGTTCAAACGCATCTTCAATAACTTCGTTAATAACTTAATATCAATTTGAATAACATTAAGTACAATTACATTATTTTTGGAGGTGTGCAAATCAAGCATATATGTGAAATCAAATCAAATCAGATCAAGTCTTTGATAACACGTTCGAAATCGAATTGAATCGAATTTGACTTTAGCAAATTTTTCCGGATTTATATTACATTATAATTTAAACATAATAAAATATTTTCAATAACGTTTCAGATTTTTTTTTATGAGAAAATTAATTGCAAGAATTTTAGAAAATAATTTCAAAAAAATGGTGTACTTATAAGTAAAAATTTATAATAAATATTAAACAATAAGTGTGTGAGGGTATATTGACAAATGAGCATTGAATGCATGTATCGTATTAATTATAATTACTCGAAGTTACTTTAGTGCACTTCATTTCAGAAGATATGAATGAAGCAATCAAAATAGATGATTGATTCTAATTCGAACTATATATTCGCACATCTCTAATTTTTATATTAAATATAATTATACTCTTATATTTTATTACATTAAATTATATTAAGCACTTTACATTAAATTCAAACATACGTTTATTCCTCAAATTACACATACGTAAAAGATTCAATTTAATTATACAGCGTGTTCCAAAACCTATGATAAATATTTTAATGACAGATTCTTTGGAAGATTTTAAGACGAAAATTCTAATACCAAAATGTCGAGGCTATAATAATTTTCAAACGGGAAGAGTTTAAAGATTACGAATGACAGGGCTAGAATTTCGCGCGCTCAGGGAAGTCATTTTTCTCAAAATTATGACGTGATAGCCAAATTTGAGTAACAAATTCGTGTCCAGCATGCAAAAATTGTCCATAAAAGTCACTTACCGTTAGTCTCATTATATCCGCAAAAAAAATGTCTATTTTCGTAGGTTAATGTAATCGGTACGTGCATCATTTTACCTACATTAATATTCACTGTCTAGTAATGATAAAAAAATATCTTTATAGGCCGATCTTACATAAAGACTTTTATCATATGAACCAAATAAATGATGATTGACATTTTGACAATTTTGATATTTGACACGTTGATATCGACATAATTATTAAACTATTATGTACAAATATTTATCTGATTTTATATTAAATTTATTATAGACAGAATTAGATTCTTAATAAAACTCTCATTGCGTATTTTTATTTCATTATTGTAAAAGGCATTAAGGGAGCACATTGCCGTCCCAGAGCGCGCAAAATTCTAGCCCTGTCATTCGTAATCTTTAAACTCTTCCCATTTGAAAATTATTAAAGCCTCGACATTTTGGTATTAGAATTTTCATCTTAAAATCTTCCAAAGAATCTGTCATTAAAATATTTATCGTGGGTTTTGGAACACCCTGTATAGAACAAATTATGTCTATCTGATTAGAATGATGTATATATTTATTTATTAATTCGTTTAAAATTATGTCACAGTTGTCACGCGTAGTACGATCATCTTGATCTTTTAGTTCTTATTCTATTTTCTTTATTGCTTAATTAAACCTCGAGATGATAGCGCTGACCGCGTCTTATCAGAGAATATCGAAAGCGATACGTCGAAACTGAGGATCAAGCAAATATTAAATCATTTTCGCGATTCTGAGAGATCAACCGTCGTTATAATTATCTTTCATTCGACCTTATCGTACACTTATAAATGCTTACGTTACATCGTTATTCCTTTTTATCGCTCTCGAGTTCACACATGTTTACACTGCAGCACTGTCGTAAAATAAACTGCCATGAAAAGTGAATTTCCAAGTGCGACTCCATTTTCTTCATCGAGAAACGTCTTTTGCACATTCTCGCTCCCGGAAACGCGTCTCTCTGATCCCCGCATCTTCTAATGCATAATTTGTTCATTCGCCATCGATTCTGGGCGTGAGATCGCCCATTGGTGCACTGAGAAAAAGATACTTAAAAATTTATATCCAACAAATAAATTTTTAATTAAAAAAAATGTTTGAAATTTACTTTTGTTACATCACATTAAATTCTGCTGCTGATTTTTAACAGTGGCAGTACATGGAGTAACGCATCTTGCGGATTTTTGTCTCTTTAGCCGATTATTTATACCTTTTCTTTTTTTTGCTCTTTATTTCCTTCTGTGCCTCTTATTTACCTCGTAGTCGAAGAATTTTACATCTAAGGTATTGCACGACTCAGCAAACAAATATAAATTCAAATGAATTGAAAATTGCAATTTATTTTAATTTATTCGAGTTCGCGCTTGACAGTTCTAAAGTGTTTTTGAATTCAAATAGATTCAAATAGATTGAAATACGAAATGTGCTATTCATCATTTTAAATTCGGATGGACTCATGTCCCCACATTACATTATTTTTGAATTCAAATAAATACGAAATGAGCTATTCATTATGTTGAATTCGGATGTATTCATATTATATTATTTTTGAATTCAAATGGATTCGAAAAATCTGAAGCACACACGAAAATGTCGAAATGAATCATTTCTATCCATTTCAATTCATTTTCGTTTCCTGGAGAGAGTCATTTTAATTATTTTCCTTTTCGCTCTCATGTACTGCTTTACGAGCGAAAGTTACTTCGCCGCCTCACACAACGTTCTAAATAATCTAAATCCATAAATCCATGAGACTGGATTTATCACGTTTCACGCAAATATGGAAGAAATGTTTCACGAACAACAATCGTGACAATTCCATGTCGCAGGCATCGCGGCAAGATACGGCACTATTTTTCTCAGATAAAAAGATGTGACCGTGCATCTTGTGGCCGAGGCTCTTTTATCGATGTCTATAAGATTATGCCCACATAAATAACTGAACTCTTTCGAAACGCGAAATCGACGAATGCACATGGCAGTCCAGAAAAAAAATTCGGCAGAAAAGAGTTGATTAGAAGCTACCTGTATGTTATCGGCAAGTATTCGTTATCGCTGCATAATCACACGCGAACGTATCAGACGCGCTTTTTCAGTCGCATGATCGTCATTGTTAACGAGAAATAACCACGAGCGACATTTCGATATTTCGCTTCCTTGCATTTTTAAAATTTTCCTCTATTCACACATTAATTTGATTTCTATTTCTATTTTATTTTATTTACTTGTATTATTTATATTTCATTTTTATTTAATCTTTTTACATATAATCCATATATTCCCTATAAGCACGTAATATTATTTTCATATAAAATAATATTCCTGAAATATTAATAAAAAATGATTATATGTCCACTCCTGATAATATTATCTCAAGTAAATAATATTTAATGTTTCAGTAGGTCAATATTTTAAATTATCAGGAATATTTTAACTTTTAAATATAATAATTATAAAGTTTATGAATATTTTATGCATAATAATTCATATTAATTTTTTACCACAATAATATTCGTAGAACAGTTTCCTAATAGTCTACGAATATTGTAGTAATATACCACAAATATTATGTAAAAACGAACATTAACACAATATTTCCTAATATTAAAATAACATTAAAAATGTTGAATAATATTCTCGAAATATTATTTTAATTTTTAATAATATTTACATAATATTCTAAGAATATTGTACTTATAATGTTACAAACGTTGTTCGTTTCCACCGAAATGTCGTTGCGATCAATAATAACGAAAAAAAAAATTTTAATTTCTCTCTGCGGCGATAAATTCAACGAATCGCGCCAATTCTTCCTCCGCTCTTAGTTAATCGGGTCGCTGTATCGTTTCCCTTTTTTCTTCTATTATACGTGTCACGGTCTCAACCTTCTACCGTTGGACGAAATTTGCTTGCTTCTCCTAGCCATCCGCATGCGCCTTGCTGTCACGCTCTCGCAGATCAGCCCGGTTGGTCTCTCTCTCTCTCGCTCTCTCTTTCTCTTCCACGAGCGGCGACCGCCTCGCATATAAAGCTTTCGGGACCTGTTGCCGTCAGTACATTCGCTACGCGCGAGCCGTAACGTAGACACTAGTGGACTTGCGCTCGACTCCGCTCCTTGACGCACGCGGCGGTGTTCATCGGGAGCCGCGATCATCAGGGAAGGACGGGGACACAGAGGGAGCAGGAGAATCTCTGTCGGGGCATACCACGGGTGTGGGGAGCTACGAGAAAGACGGCGGGGACCAGGCAGATGCATCGCACGCAGAGGAGGAGGACCCTCGTGGGCTTTTACGTGATCGGACGCACGATCGGCCTCCTGGCCAGTCTCTGAGAGTAAAGCTCTCGGGGATCCTCGACATCCTCGAAAAAAAAAAAAAAAAAANGCTCCGTGATTCGCGGACGACCACCGGCCCAAACGGGGTGGAGAGTCTCAAGCGGGGGACAATGAGCCACGTACCACGTGGTGATTCACCTGTGATCAGCGGACTGTGATATATACCTCTGTACCACATTTATACATTAATACGCGTACCGTACACACCTCATCGGGGAAAAGGCCAATCAACGACGACGTGCGCCATGGCAGAGTAAGTGGATGTATAACGCACCTCGCGTCTCTTTTAGAATCTCTTTTCAGCATCTCTTTCGTCTCGCGCTCGAGATTCTCTGAATGCGGTGAAAGAAAGAGAGAGAGAGAGAAGCGTGACCGCGTGGCTAAAAGAAGCATACGTTTATTTCGATACTGACGTGATCATTTCAGCACGTGGCGTTCTCGGAGTTGGAAAGCCCAACTGTACGGAAGCTTCAGTCGAGGTCGGGGATGAGAATTAGAGACGCGTTTTTTTTTCTCTTTTTTTTTTCTTCTTTGTTGCGATAGAAGTCCCGTCGCGAATTTCAATCGTTGCGATATCGTTACACTTACCATCGTGTTACATTTCTCGTTGTGTCACAACCGTTGGATCGGCAATTAGCAATCCGATACGATTTCTTCACTTTAATTTCCAATGACCAGCAATCTCCTTTTCCAAAACAAAGTGTTGCACATTTTTCACGTTACTCAGCACGCGTTTTTCGCGTGTCGCATTCGAAACAGCCGGCATCGTGTCGTTAGATTCACATAAATTCACGATGAATCCGCGTGATTCTGAATAGAGGTGAGAAAACGCGGGGCAAAGTCGAAGATTGTCGTATATAGGCGTGATCAACAAGTGATTCTATCTTGAAAGCTCTTGTTTACGATGTTCGAATTGCGACAATGAAAATTATATACAGTCTTTGCCCCGAAGTCGTTGCATCTCTCTCTCCTTCTCTTCTCTCCTCTAAAATGTATGATCAATTTAGTCCCAGGAAAAAAATTTTTCATATATAATTGATTATAATTATATATCAAATATGTCCATATATATAATACATAATGAAATATATATTATATATAAAATATATATTATACATAATTATTATTACTATATAATAATAAAAAAATTATATATAATATATATTGTGTATATTGTATATAATTATCAGAGTTAGGTAAATTAATATATTGTTTTATTATATATAAATTAAGTTAAAATTAATGGTTCATAAAATTAATTTAGTTATGTTGAAAGTTACATGAACAAAAAACTAACTAAAGATTACGTTAACAGTAAATTAACTTAAGTTAAATTAAAAGTTAATTTTGAAAGTTTTTAAAGTTATATTACTCAAAACAATTATAATGTGGATCGTCAAACTTAATATTTTATTTGTAAATTAAGTTTATATGAAATAACAGAAAAATATTGTTTCTTGTGTAGGAACATTTTTACTTTTATAATTTTTTTCTTTTACATAGATAAATGTCTAACTTAAAAAAAGGTAATAAATTAAACTATATGTGTTTCAAAAATAACTAGCTAAAGTTAAAATTAGTAAAACTAGTAAAAATTAAATCATTTAAAATTAACTAAATTAAATAAGTTATTAACTTTTTAACTTTATTATTTAACTTTTAACTTTTTAACTTAATTACTACCCAATTCTGATAATTATACATGAAAAATTTTTTTCCCGGGATTTCCAAACGCATATCGAATAATTACGAATTTTTCAACGCGTAATTTTCGAACATTTTAGAACGCATCGTATCATCGATTGTAAACAAAGCAAAGATAAAAAGCAGATAAACGCAGATTTGTAGCATCCATAAAATTCACCGATCGATGCAGCACGATCGAGACTGTAGAAGAACACAAAAGCTGCATAACGAGACAGAATAAAAAAAAAAACAAGATTAATGTCATCGATTGGAATTCAGCTATTAGGCTCTTTAAGAAGTCAGACAAGAAGGCTGCAGAAGGCTTTTTAATGCAGTCGTCTAATTTTAAGTTTTTAATCTATTTAATATGAAGATCGTGTTCTCATCGGAATTTCACCTTCTGCTCCACGAAGTGGACTAACACTCGTACTATAATCGAATATAAAAAAAGATGTGTCATCTTGTCGCCGTCCTCGTCACGTCGTCGTCGGGCATGTTTCGCGACGTGCGCCGCGAAACAATTATTATAAATTTAGCACTGCGACTTTATCGGTGGGAGAGAGCGACAAATGATGGCACTTTGACGCTTTGATAAATTTGTCAGCCCGTGCACGGTAGACCGAAAAGATAATATTGTCACTAGCTGATAACATCGGTGTCTATGCACGTCTATGACGTCGCCGATAATGCAATTAATTTATCGATATTGCATCGCTTCATGTCGGCGATGCGTATCCAGCTGTCGATCCGATCGGCACGCTTCTGCGTACGCTGACGGTGTTATATCATCGTCATTGGTCAGGCTACGTCATTAACGCAATGTTAATTGACTTTTAATGACACGAAACCGCCCACGCTTTATTAATCCACGGCACGAAGCCGTTGATTATCAGTAAGCTGGAGATTACTGTGTAAGACGAGCACAAAATGTTCGACATATATAAATTTATTCGACAATCAATTAATTCGACAGTATCATCATCCGAAGATTAGTCACGATGAAGATTAATAACGCGCATTTACTCGTAATGTATATCGACTTCATCGATACCGTTTAAATAACTTGTCTCATCTTTCTCACCGCTTACACGAGGTGAGAGAATCGGGCAATTATAACAAATCGATGTGCTCGGAGACGAGCTGGGACACGGTATTTTTACACCTGGGAAGAAGACGGTCGTAAAAGTTCCCGCGTCGGAGTTTTTTGCGCGCGATGATCGATCGCGGCCTTGCGAGGAAAGGATTTACTACTAACCGGCGACGGAATCGAGGTAATATCGAAGTAAATGAAGCGGAAAAATGCGAGTCGCGTAACAATGCGATGATGACGCTGCCATCAGTTTTTCCAGCTTGGCAGCGATGATAACGCGTTTTTCTCGTGAGAATAAAACGACGACTCGTCAGATAATGATACGATAATGATGCGATATTGGGCGAAGATGGAGGAAAAGCGGGTAGGATAACTATCTTAAGATTTGTTAATTTTTCCAAATTTTCTGTGATAATATAAACATAACAATCTATTTTTTTCTGATTCACTAAAGCCTTGTTTATCACTAGTAAAAATAAATAGCTATTAAATAGCTAGAATTTTTTTAAATTTAGGTTTCTTTAGAACGTATCAATTTCGTCATTTTGCCCCCATATATGCGGATAAGGACGAACAATCAAATAAAATTAGAAATGTACTTCTTATGAATAAAAAGATTTATTGTAATATAATAAACTTGTGTTATTCTGATAGTAAAATTAAAGATAAATAAGATTAAATTAAAGATAATTAAAGATAAACATAAAATTAAAGATAAATGTAAATAAAAAGAATATTTATGATTTGCAAAAATAAAATTATATCAAATAGAATCAAATCATATCACAAAGAAAGATGCTTAGTATACTTACAAGTAAACCTACCCAAGTGTCACTCTTCGATTTTGATGAAACTTTGCACACTTCT
>QKQZ01019450.1:0-10935 GCA_003595255.1 Solenopsis fugax
TATATGGCCTACTTAAGCTTCTTGATTTTTTCTAATTTTTTTTACTGATTCCAAAATTAAAAAATGATAGCCAGATTTAAAATAGGAAACATTTTTAAAAATTAATTTAAAATGTGGAACAATTTCAAATATTTACGTGAATTCTGTAAAGAATTTTAGGAAAAGATTAGGTCATACCAGGTACTTATTATGTACTCTCTCTCTCTCTGTCTCAACCTCACTCACTCTCTCACTCACTCTCTCTCTCTCTCTCTCTCTCTCTCTCTCTCTCTCTCTNCTCTCTCTCTCAACGTAAACTAATTCTTCTGAAAGCAAAACATTTTGACGAACGTGTACACCGTGAATTTTATTTGGTGATTCACACAGAATGAAGAAGAATTTTACTTGTGCAACATTAGACTGCGTGCTCTTTATACGTGAAAAGCGGTTCTAGTAAAATAAATGCATTTAATTTACTACTACAAAAATGCCATTTTTATAATTAGAAGAGAAGAGGGTAATATGGCATCCATTTTCATTTTATTGAATAATTTTGTTAATAATCAATATTGTATATTGAAACTGGAACGATTCTATTCGTCAAAATGTTGTTTAACTAATTCTAAACTAAAGGTAATGAAATATTTATTACTTATAGCGTGATTTATAAGAATGTGACGCACTGCATAATCGGTAGAAGAAAAAAGAGGTGATAATATGGCTAGCCCAAAAATAATTTTTAAAAAATCGGTTTAGTTTAAAAAAACACATTATTTTGTTAAAAAATTATATATTTTCAATATTCCATTGTTTAGAATTTTTCTGATTTAAAATTTTCCTGCATTCAAAGACTTTAGAAATTTCAAAAGAAATATCATTTCCCTGTTTAACTTTATAAAACATACATAATATGATATCTAATGTTTTTGAACAATCGCCCTTTAGAGTAACAATTGATTTATCGAAGAAATATTTTAATATAAAAATTTTGTTTGAAAAACTATATTAATAAAATTCTTTGTTAGTGTTTAACTTTGCATAACTCGAAGTGTGTATAGCCGAATAAAAAATTAAATAACAAAAAAACACTCGAGTGTACATACATTCGTGTGACAATACGCTCAAGTTTAAAAACAATGACGAAGTATGTATAATTAAATGCTAAAATATACCTTGAAAAATTTTAGAAGTGCTCAAAAGTAAAAATGCCTTTTAACAATTGTGAACTATTGTGTATTGGCATATTAGCGCCATTAAAAAACGAAGGGCTACTAATTGAAGAATTCCATAAACACTTGTTAGAATTCGTCAACTAATAACGGAGATAATGGAGGTGGCCATAATGTCCACAGTAGCCATTATACTCATCAAATTTTTCTCCTCAAATTAATTTAATTAATTAATTAATTAAGTAGTTAATTAAGCTTTGCATTTGCAAATGCAAATAAGGAAATATAATAATCAATGACAACAGCAAATTAAAATAACTACAGAAATAAAATTACATTCTTCGTATGTGGATAGATGCGCTGTGTCATTACATTATTAAAATATTTTTAAGAATTTTTATGTTGCAATAATTTAAATATGTATTTACATTATTTTGCATCGTATATATCTACTAATATTTTCTATATAAATAAAAAACAATTTTTTACATTTTCCTCAGAACAAATCACAATCTTTTAACGCTTATTGTTAAGCAACAATATGTATACGTTATAGTATGTGTAAGTTATTAGGGGAAAGTGGACTAAATCAGACCGTGTTCCAAATAAAACCCTTTTAATTTAAATGAATACGTTTTAGTAAAAGTTTATAAGATTTTACCAGATTTAGTTATCTACTCTATGATTGAATTAATTAAATCATTATTTAAACACGAATACCATTTATATTCATCTTTAAGGAAATATACATTTTATAATGGTGAGAAAGATGATCATAATATTTATAAATAATTGATTCTAAATATTCATAAATATAATTGTATCATTAATCATAAAACCGTTTATCACAATCACTATTACATAATAAATATCTTAATGCTAAAACTTATTACAATTGATATCCAATTATCATTGTAAGGCCTTACAACCGCACACACGCAACATTGACACACAAACATTACATGACAGACAAAAACAAAGTCAGTGCATTTAAATGATTTTCATTCACTTTAATTATTATATTAAATTAAAGTTTATTGTGCCATCCACAAGTTATTGAATTAACTTGTTGACAATTATCGATTATTCAACACAGTTAAGTAGATTTGCGTGCCATTTATAAAGTAAAGTCCTTATAAGACAACGAACATGTGATTCGATTGATTTCCATGTTGGAAAATGAATATTTTATTCTTAAAAGGAAAAATTCTCAAGTCTAGAATAAAATAATCTTGGTGCTGTCTTATTAATTATTTTATATAGATAATAAAAAATTGTTGCGAATATTATAACATTTAGACTAATAGTATGATACGTCACGGAGAATTGATCTATTAAACTGGTATCCAAACTGTCCTACCATATCTCTCCGTAATATCCCGGAAGTAGATCTTTGAGATTTTGACGTAACAGATTCTTTACATGTTAATTCTACGAGTCGGTTTGGTTTCCTTTTAACAACATTCCAAGAATTTCCTTTTTCAATTCCAAAATATTCGTTTGTAGTTTGCCAAGGTCTTTAATAACTCGTCCGTGAAAAGATTCATGATATTGTTCATTAAATTGACTGATGATTATTAAATAAGTGATGATTATCTCGATGAACTGAAAAATAAGTTTAATTATTTTATAACTTTATTTAATTATTCTGGTAACTATTATTTTCATTGAAATTCAAAACAAGCTACTTCTACGAATATTGTAATAAAATAAATCTTGCACTTACACCTCTGAACAAACCATTATGTATTTCGAAGAAATTGCATGCCGTAAATGCCACTCGATTCTGTTGCAGTTGAATCGAGAAATCATTGATCTCTTTTATAACACTCTCTCGATCCAGATATCTACTCAAGAGATTTTCCAAATCGATGTAACTTAAATTGTGACTGCTGCTCCGATTGTAACTTTGCTCGCCGTCCAGATCTTCCAGTGGATGTCGCACTTCTAAACTCGATAGATTACTCACCTTGTGCTTATCAAGATTTACGGGTTTGCGTTTTAATATAATTTCGTATATGATTTTCCCAGTCCTATTGGATTCTTGACACGCGAGCGTACAAATCCAACAAATCAAATAAAATTGCTTGACATACACAATGAAAAGAAAAATCTTTAGCATTAAACTCATGTAAGTTTTCATCGTCATGGTCGCGTGCAATTCGTAGTAAAATTGGAATAGTGTAGTCATAGCCATGATGAAGCAATACAGAGAGCAGAAGAGGAGAGAAAGAGCATGAATATCGTTTACTATGTTGACCAGATCACAAATATCTGTACAACAGAATTTAAAATTCAACTATTATATCATCGCAATCTTCTCATAAATCATATTAAATTATATTTCAAGGCATATATCTATTTTATATTATCGGATTATATGTGTAACAGATAATATTTGCAAAAACTTACCGGTATGCAATTCTCTAATGCGTCTAATCTTGAATGCAAGCACATCGGATAACGTATCCAACTGATCGATCAATTTATTAATCGTTTGAAATCTGCAATATACCACGTAGACAATAATGTCGAAGACGAAGCTATTAATCAACGACTGAGCAAATATCAAGCAATAAAACGTTAATTTTAGCAATGCCCATACAGAATAATAAAATATATAATACACAAAGGGAAAGCTTAAACAGAAAATGGTCCCAAAAACTGCTAGCGCCTCGACAATTTTTACAGACCAGTCATTTATGGATATTTCTTTCTTTATCTTTTGATCGAGTTCCTTTAATCTGTCCATTAGCTCCGGCCACTTGTTGTACATCCTGATTCCGTGAAAGATGTAATAATAGGCTGATACGTAACATGCCACTCTATTTAGGCAATATACGTAATCGTATACGTCACCATCAAAGTAAGGAGCGACAGTTGCTGCGTCGGATATCATGCAAATGGAACACACAGTCATATAAAATATACGTATTATTATCGTTACAGCCTTGGGATACTTTCGCGGATGTGCTATACCAACTCCCAGAAACCAGGAAATGTACGTTATTGGACGTAAGATGCGCTCTATTGACGGCGAGTTGTCTTCTACTTGGAATGCGAGCACATGGACTTTCACCTTCATTTTCACCTCTTATTATCTTGCTAATTGACTGCTTATTATTTTGCAAACGAATATGGCTGCTGATTATATTTTATAAATCCTTGCGGTGTAGAATATTTTATGAAACAAATCTTGTCTGGAAGTAAAACACTCTAAGAAACGCGCACGTCGTGAATTTTGTCTTTTCACGCGCAACGAAGAACGTTCTACTTCTGTGTTAGCAATGAAATGCACATTTCGAGTCGTTTCTGAAGCAATGCCTACTATCTTTCCACTTCTGCTCGATATTCGACGGCCGTACCGCCAATCGCGTGTGGAACGCGCTATAGCCTCAAAGGACTTATTTTAAAAATATGTTAATAGTTATCTCTTCTCCGTTAAATTATTATTATTATTAAATGTCTTTAGAAATTAGAGCTCCCGGCGGGAAATGTGTTTTAAAATACACGGGTACATGTGGTACGAATAGTCGTTCTATATGTTATATCTGACACCGGTATCTGCGGGTACGCGTGTATCCACAGGTACCCGTGAGAAAAGTAACGTATATAACTTCTATACGTGTCGTACATACCTGTATATTTTAAAACACATTTCTGACCGGGAGCACTAACAAGAATGTCATTTTATATTCCGTTTAATCAGATTTATATAAGTTTTATATATTTTCTTCCTGAAGAAATCACTATCTTTTCGCGCTTTTTGTTGAGCATCAATATATACGTTATACATTAACAGAAAATAAATTCAATGAGAATAAAAAGAATACAAATTGTAATTTTTTTAACAGTTAATATTTAAATGTCACACACATGAAGAGTGATAAAATTAATATATTTGAACATTTTTTAAATAGAAAAATTCGTCTTATACATATTTACGAAATCAAAAATATCCCGGGCTGTAAAAATTCGAATTTTGTTAAATAAAAAATGACACAATAGGAGAGACTAATACAGATATACTACTAAGATATCTGTACATATTCTATATGGCCTACTTAAGCTTCTTGATTTTTTCTAATTTTTTTTACTGATTCCAAAATTAAAAACTGATAGCCAGATTTAAAATAGGAAACATTTTTAAACATTAATTTAAAATGTGGAATAATTTCAAATATTTACGTGAATTCTGTAAAGAATTTTAGGAAAAGATTAGGTCATACCACGTACTTATTATGTACTTTCTCCCTCTCACCCTCACTCACTCTCTCACTCTCTCTCTCTCTCTCTCTCTCTCAACGTAAACTAATTCTTCTGAAAGCAAAACATTTTGACGAACGTGTACACCGTGAAGTTTATTTGGTGATTCACACAGAATGAAGAACGTTTTACTTGTGCAACATTAGATTGTGTGCCCTTTATAAGTGAAAAGCGGTTCTAGTAAAATAAATGCATTTAATTTACTACTACAAAAATGTCATTTTTACAATTAGAAGAGAAGAGGGTAATATAGCATCCATTTTTATTTTATTGAATAATTTTGTTAATAATCAATATTGTATATTGAAACTGGAACGATTCTATTGGTCAAAATGTTGTTTAACTAATTCTAAACTAAAGGTAATGAAATATTTATTACTTATAGCGTGATTTATAAGAATGTGACGCACTGCATAATCGGTAGAAGAAAAAAGAGGTGATAATATGGCTAGCCCAAAAATAATTTTTAAAAAATTGGTTTAGTTTAAAAAAACACATTATTTTGTTAAAAAATTATATATTTTCAATATTCCATTGTTTAGAATTTTTCTGATTTAAAATTTCCCTGCGTTCAAAGACTTTAGAAATTTCAAAAGAAATATCATTTTATCCCTGTTTAACTTTATAAAATATATATAAAATGATATCTCTAATATGTTTGAACATCGCCCTTTAGAGTAACAGTTGATTTATCGAAGAAGTATTTTAATATAAAAATTTTGTTTGAAAAACTATATAAATAAAATTCTATGTTAGTGTTTAACTTTGCATAATTCGAAGTGTGTATAGCCGAATAAAAAATTAAATAACAAAAAAACACTCGAGTGTACATACATTGGTGTGACAATACGCTCAAGTTTAAAAACAATGAGGAAGTATGTATAATTAAATGCTAAAATATATCTTGAAAAAGTTTAGAAGTTCTCAAAAGTAAAAATGCCTTATAACAATTGTGAGCTATTATATATTAGCATATTAGTGCCATTAAAAAACGAAGGGCTTCTAATTGAAGAATTCCATAAACAATTGTTAGAATTCGTCAACTAATAACGGAGATAATGGAGGTGGCCATAATGTCCACAGTAGCCATTATACTCCTCAAATTCTTCTCCTCAAATTAATTTAATTAATTAATTAATTAAGTAGTTAATTAAGCTTTGCATTTGCAAATGCAAATAAGGAAATATAATAATCAATGACAACAGCAAATTAAAATAACTACAGAAATAAAATTACATTCTTCGTAAGTGGACAGATGCGCTGTGTCATTACATTATTAAGATATTTTTAAGAATTTTTATGTTGCAATAATTTAAATATCTATTTACATTATTTTGCATCGTATCTATTAATATTTTCTATATAAATAAACAACAATTTTTTACATTTTCCTCAGAACAAATCAAAATTTTTTAACGCTTATTGTTAAGCAACAATATGTATACGTTATAGTATGTATAAGTTATTAGGGGAAAGTGGACTAAATCAAACCGTGTTTCAAATAAAATTTTAATTTAATTTAAATGAATACGTTTTGGTAAAAGTTTATAAGATTTTACCAGATCTAGTTATCTACTCTATGATTGAATTAATTAAATCATTATTGAAACACGAATACCATTTATATTCATCTTTAAGGAAACATACATTTTATAATGGTGAGAAAGATGATCATAATATTTATTAATAATTGACTCTAAATATTCATAAATATAATTGTATCATTAATCATAAAACCGTTTATCACAATCACTATTAAATAATAAATATCTTAATGCTAAAACTTATTACAATTGATATCCAATTATCATTGTAAGGCCTTACAACCGCACACACGCATCATTACATGACAGACAAAAACAAAGTCAGTGCATTTAAATGATTTTCATTCACTTTAATTATTATATTCAATTAAAGTTTATTGTGCCATCCACAAGTTATTGAATTAACTTGATGACAATTATTGATTATTCAACACGGTTAAGTAGATGTGCGTGCCATTTATAAAGTAAAGTCCTTATAACACAACGAACATGTGATTCGATTGATTTCCATGTTGGAAAATGAATATTTTATTCTTAAAAGGAAAAATTCTCAAGTCTAGAATAAAATAATCTTGGTGCTGTCTTATTAATTACTTTATATAGATAATAAAAAATTGTGAATCTTATAACATTTAGACTAGTAGTATGATACGTCACGGAGCATTGATCTACTAAACTGGTATCCAAACTGTCCTACCATATCTCTCCGTAATATCCCGGAAGTAGATCTTTGAGATTATGACGTAACAGATTCTTTACATGTTAAGTCTACCAGTCCGTTTGATTTTCTTTTGAAAACATTCCAAGAAATTTCTTTTTTATTTCCAAAATATTCGTTCGTAGTTTGCCAAGGTCTTCAACAACTTGTTCGTGAATATCTTCTTGAAATTGTCGATCAAATTGACTGACGATTATTATATAAGTGATTATTAACTCGATGAACTGAAAAACAAGTACTTTAATTATTCTTATAACTATTATTTTCATTGCAATTCGAAACGAGCTACTTCTATGAAAATTGTTATAAAATAAATAAATAATGCACTTACTCCTCTGAACAAATCATTATTTATTTCGAAGAAATTGCAGGCCGTAAATGCCACTCGATTCTGTTGCAGTTGAATCGAAAAATCATTGATCTCTTTTGTGACACTATCGCGATTCAGATTTTTACGCAAGAGATTTTTCATATCGACGTAACTTAGATTGTGACTGCTGCTTCGATTGAAATATTGCTCGCCTTCCAGATCTTCCAGTGGAGGTCGCACTACTAGGCTCGATAGATTACTCGCCTTGTGCTTGTCAAGATTTACAGGTTTGCGTTTTAACATAATTTCGTATATGATTTTCCCAGTTCTATTGCATTCTTGACACGCAAGCGTACAAATCCAGCAAATCAAATAAAATTGCGAGACACACAAAATGAAAAGAAAAATCTTTAGCAATAAATAATAATTTTTCATCGTCATGGTCGTGAGCAAAGTGACAAAGTTAAAATTGGAATAGTGTAGTCAAAGCCATGATGAGGCAATACATAGAGCACAAGAGAAGATGAATACCGTGAATATCGTTTACTACGCTGACAAGATCACAAATATCTGTACAACAGAATTTACAATTCAACTATCGTATCATCGTAACTTTTTCATAGATCATATTAAATTATATTTCGAGGCATATATGTATCTATATTATCGGATTATATGTATAATAGCTAATATTCGGAAAAACTTACCGGTATGCAATTCTCTAATGCGACTAATCTTGAATGCGAGCACATCGGATAATGTATCCAACTGACTGATCATTTTATTTATCGTTTGAAATCTGCAATATAACACGTATACAATAATGTCGAAGACGAAGCTATTAATCAACGACTGAGCTAATATCAAGCCATAATACGTTAAGTAAAACGGGAAACTTCTCCATTTAGGATGGTAAATATCAATGATATAATACGTAACGGGAATGCTCGGATAGAAAATGGTCACAAAAATTGCTAGCGCCTCGACAATTTTTATAGACCGGTCATTTATGGATATTTCTTTCCTTAACTTTTGATCGAGTTCCTTCAATCTGTCCATCAGCTCCGGCCACTTGTTGTACATCCTGATTCCGTGAAAGATGTAGTAATAGGCTGATACTTAAACCATCGCACCATTTAGCCAATACACGTAATCGTATACGTCACCATGAAAGTAAGGAATGACAGTTGCTGCGTCGTATATCATGCAAATGGAACACACAATCATATAAAATATACGTATTATTATCGTTATAGCCTTGGGATACTTTCGCGGATGTGCTATACCGACGCCCAGAAGCCAGGAGGTGTACGTTATTGGACGTAAGATGCGCTCTATCGACGGCGAGTTGTCTTTCACTTGGAATGCAAGCACATGGACCTTCACTTTCATTTTCACCTCTTATTATCTTGCTAATTGACTGCTTATTATTTTGCAAACGAATATGGCTGCTGATTACATTTTATTAGTCCTTGTGATATAGAATATTTTATAAAATAAATAGTATTATAAATCTTGTCTGGAAGCAAAAACTTTGAGAAACGCGCACGTCGTGAATTTTCCCTTTTCACGCGCAACGAAGAACATTTTAGTTCTGTGTTAGCAATGAAATGCACATTTCGAGCTGTTTCTGAGGCAATGCCTACTATCTTCCCACTTCTGCTCGATATTCGACGGCCGTACCGCCAATCGCGTGTGGATCGCGCTTTAGTCTCAAGGATGTTATTTTAAAAATATGTTAGATATGTCTCCCGTCAAACTGTTATTATTATTGAAGCATCTATAGAAATTAGAGGTCTCGGCGGGAAACGTTTTTTAATGTAAACGGATACATGTGATACGTTTTTTAATGTAAACGGATACATGTGATACGTTTTTTAATGTAAACGGATACGTGTACTTGTTCTATACGTTACATTTAATACCCGATTCAAAATGGAAAACATTTTTAAACATTAATTTTTAATGTTGAACAATTTCAAATATTTACGTGAATTCAATGGAGAATTTTAGGAAAAGTTTAAGTCAAACCGGGTATATATGTACTCTCTCTCAACGTAGACTAATTCTTCTGTAAGCAAAACGCTTTGACGAACGTGTACGCCGTAAATTTTCTTTGGTGCTTCACACAGAATGAAGAACGATTAACTTGCGCAACGTTAGATTGCTCTTTATAAGTGTAAAATGGTTTTAGTAAAGTAAATACATTTAATTTACTACTACAAAAATGTCATTTTAACAATTAGAGATGAAGAGGATAATATTGCAACCCTTTTCATATTATTGAATAATTTTGTTAATAATCAATATTATTTCTATTGAAACCGGATCCATTCTATTCATCAAAATGTTGTTTAACAGGTTCTAAACTCAAAGTAATAAAATATTTATTACCTAGAGAGTTATTTATAAAAATGTGACGCACTGCATAATCGGTAGATGAAAAAAAGTGGTGATATTATTTGCTAGCCCAAAATAATTTAAAAAAAATTAATTTAGTTTAGAAAAATACAGTATTTTGTTAAAAAATTATATATTATATATTTTTAATTTTCCATTGTTTAGAATTTTCCTGATTTAAAATTTTCTTGCCTTCAAAGACTTTAAAAATTTTACAAGAAATTCCCTGTTTAACATTATATAACAAACATAAAATGATATCTCTAATGTTTTTGAACATTGCCTTTTAGAGTAACAATTGATTTATCGAAGAAATATTTTGATATGGAACTTTGTTTGAAGAACCATATTAATAAAATCCCGTATTAGTGTTTAACTTTGTATAACTCGAAGTGTGTATAGCCGAATAAAAAGTTAAATAACAAAAAAACATTCGAGTGTACATACATTCATGTGATAATACGCTCAAGTTTCGAAACAATGAGGAAGTAGGGGAGACCAGGGCTATTCGTTGCAGTTTTTTTTCTTTTGCGTTTCCTGAGTCCTGTA
>QKQZ01019459.1:0-12152 GCA_003595255.1 Solenopsis fugax
TAATTACATATTTAAATATCTTGTTTGTACATGTAATTTTCCGTATAAAATAAGATATATTTATTCAATAAAAGCAAATCATATTTTTTGTGGAATTACATAATTTTTATAAAATTACATAATTTTTTATATTTACGGGATTAATCGTGTAATTTTTACATCTATTATATGTAAATTTATTGAATTTTTTTACAGTGTACTTTATGCGAACTTCCACATTCTATTTATAAATACGTTAAAATATTTATAAAAATTACAATTAAATTTTAATATTATAAAAAAACACATTTAAGATTAATAATAATAAGTTTCCGTCCGGTTGCATGTTCGGTCACTAGAACATTTATCTTATAGTTATAAGAGATTCTCTTTTCCGAAAACAAAGTTTCTTTATCTTTCTTATTTAAAAAATAAAAAGAGCAAAAAATTTCGTAATAAAAGATAAATGAAAGATATTACTATGTTTATATTATACATAACGAGACGCTGCGAAATAATTCGCGCTCGCAATTTGTGCTGTTATCCGATAATTACAAATGTCATGGCAATTGCGCGACACAATCTCGGTTAACAGCTGAAATTGTCAATCCCCCTTTTTTTCTTCGGTGACACTTTAATTACTGCCAGTATTATCGATAGCGTAAATATAGCTAAATGTGACCAGCGCGTGAGATAATCGGTAAAACTGTCACGCGTCATTATTATTACTTATCGTTTTGTTGCATAATGCATACAAACCACATCATTGTAACTGCAATTTCGTGCAACTGAGCGAGTTGCGACAAAGGATGACAAATTATTGTGGCCAGAGCAGCGACGAAATTTTAAACTAATAGCCCAGCTCTTGTGCATTGTGTGTAGAATACAATCATAATGTTGCCAAGGGTACCATCGTCAGTTTCGCGTTAATTGAATACAATTTTCAACGATGATGTACGACAATGTCTAAAGCCGTTTGTCGCCATGTTGCGCGCCATTTCACAACGAGTACAAATCTATATCTGTCATAAATTCTTACAACAGTTCGAGAAATATTATAGATTATAATAAAATAAAACGGATTATAAATTTGCTTCTTATCGCGTTATTTGAGCATGAGTTGTGACAATTTCTTAATTTATCTGGATTTTTATGTCACGAATGATTCATTATTTCTTAATAAAATAATATAGAGAAAATTTGATAATTCTGCAAATACACTCACACGCAAAACAAACGGGCCACCAAATTTTATCACAATTTTTTAATATTTTCAAATAGCGGAAACTCAGCGAAAAAGTATCGGACTGAAATGAAAAAGGGCTCAAATTAAAGCGTAAACATTTCCCTTGCTATCCAAGAAAATCAAAATTTAATTACGAACAATTTTCACGAAATGGCGGACATTTAAGACAGACATTGAAAAATAGAAAAAAATTTTGTTCTTTAAACTATTGCGTTGCTCAGGGAAATCGGCTGCCTAGCATAAAAATGTATGAGCTTTTAAACTTAGGAGAGCAAGATATACACGTATGCATATAAAAACGCATGCACTTACACAAAATTTAAAAGTTTTTTTAAGATTTGAAAGTCACACTTTAATTTCCTTTTTGATCAAGTATTCTATATAATAATTTGTTTCTGAGTTATACTGAGTTTACAAGAAAAAGTTGTCCGTTTTGTAACACTTTCTTTAAAACGCTATAACTTTGTCAAAAAAATCGTAGAAAATTGTTAAAAATATGGATTTGTTCGAAAATTAATAAGCTTAAAAGCTCATACATTTTTGTGCTAGGCAACCGATTTCCGTGAGCAACGCAATAGTTTAAAGAAACAAATTTTTTTCCTTTTTTTCAATGTCTGTCTTCAATGTCCACCATTTCGTGAAAATTGTTCGTAATTAAATTTTGATTTTTTTTTTATATCAAGGGAAATGTTTACGCTTTAATTTGAGCCCTTTTTCATCTCAATCCGATACTTTTTCGTTGAGTTACCGCTATTTGAAAATATTAAAAAATTGTGATAAAATTTGGTGGCCCGTTTTTTTTGCGGGTGTGTAGATCGTGGTCATATTTTTATTAAAAAAAAGATATCGATTCGAAATTTTCAAACAATTTAGAGATATTGTACACGAAAGCATTCATACATAAATGAAAACATAAGCGAGTTAAAACAACACGAATAAAGATAGCCATTAAATGTAACCACAAGTTATTAAACATTTTACTTTTCATGTAATTCGTCTTTTTTTTAGCGCTAATCTCATAAAAAAAACTTCCGGGTGATAATGTGAAATGGACTAACGGACGTTTGGTGCATACCGCAACATCGTTATCAACATTGTGTGAAAGTAAGGAGCGCGAGTTTCCCCTTTTTGAGAGCCGGACCTCGCAGTCTTGATTTGTTAAAAGGTCGCGTAACGCCAGCGGAATGTGAGCAAAAGCCACCTCCGCATTTTCTCGCCGCACGTTCGTTGGCGTGCAGCTTTGTAATAATAATAACGACGCGGGCGCCGTAACACGAAAGCAAGACGCGCCTTTCATTACGCTCGTAGTAGCGCGCGCGCGCGCGCGCCAAAAGCTCCTAATTGCAGAGATTAGAAACGACAGCAAAAAGAAAGAGTCACGAGAAAAGTCGCATGAAATTCCTCGACATTCCTCACGTGCAAAAACTTTGGACGGATATTTATTGCTCCTTGAAAAGCATAAATATACCATATAATACCAGGCGGTCGAAAAAAGTATTAAACTTACAATTAATTAAAATTTTTAATAAATTCGTAAATAAAATTTCTTTGTAGTTGTAGAATCGTGAGACAATTATTTCCATGTTACAGAGAATTAAAAGCGAAAGGTTTACACAACATAAATTTTTTCACTGTGACATTAAGACTGTACTTTGATTACGAGAAAATCCCGAAATTTCTCCGAAATTTTAATTTCTTCCTTTGAAATTTTACGCTCGAAATTTTGTGCGGTCTCGTTTGTGAAATCACTGTTGAATTTCAACGTCTTCGCGCGCACTCGATCGATACCCATGGCGGCGCGAACGACCGATTATTTCCCATTACGGGGGCTCCGTAAATCGCGCGTGCACCGGCATCCTCGTTAAGCAGCCACTTTGCCTCGTTACATAGCCAGATAATGAGATTTCCTGTGTATCTGCCGTGAGCTCCAAAGGATAAGAACCGATCCTAAGCTATACGTTTACTCAAACACATGCGCGGAATACAAAACGTGGTTGCATGAAGATTTGTATGGAGAGCATGCTATCTCTCACTCCTACAAAACGCCAATTTACAGTACAATAGATCAATGTCCTTCAAAGCGTGGAATGAAAAAAAAAAATCCGCGTCGAACAATCATTAAAATTTGCATTCGCTGTCAAGAGAAATATTTTTGAGAAATAGCGAAAAAAAATAATTAATAAAAAATAATAAAAAATAAATAAGAGAGAGTGATAAAATATATTTCTAACTTAAAATTTATTACTTAATTCCCTCCGAATATGAAACTCGTAACTTCGATCAAATTTAATAAGTATCCCGTTTTTCGCGACAGAACAAGTGTTTCTGTAGTGAAACGAGTTTACACATTTTAGAAACTTTGTAAAAATCGGAGCGACTAGCGCACGAGACGATAGATGATAGCTGTAAATTATTAACATGGCTTCAAAGGGAAGAGGAGAAAGGGTCACGGACAATTTTGCAGCGAGCTGAATGTGATTACGCGGTTCGTTACGCGTATCTGGCATCAATGTTACTTAAACGCGATTGGCTGCACACGCTCAAAGTATTCATCGCAACGCTGAAAATCACATTAAAGCCGGTTTTGCAGTAATAACAATAATAATAAACGATACGCACCGTAAGCCGTATGCACCGAAAAACATTTCTGCACAATTCGATCATAATCTACATTTTGTATTCATTCTTCAATCATTGGTCGGCTAAACAATCCGTGGGGAAGCAATTACTGCAATGGTGGACGATTCGGCGATTAAATTTTACTGCGGATGAATGAAACCGATTGAACATAACGAGAGAGCGATTCGATCTACTCTTTTAATCGGCCGCTTTGGGAGCGGACGTATTTTCGCTTCATGTCATTATTCCATTTCATTCGAAACGCCATCCTCTCGAAGCATTGCGAAAAACTCCGCGTAATTATCGAGTCACTGAATATGCGAAGCTCTTTTTAAAAGGGAGACTGGTTTTTCAATTTTTCTATGAATCAAAACATATTTAATGCTGCATTTTAATTTTGAAAATTTTATAATTTGAAAAAATAACTGCGTATATTACTTAAGCAAGGGCGCTGCGTGACAATACAACCGTAAGGCGAAGTTATCGAGTTATACTGCATAAAATTAATGATCGTGTAATCAGGTTAAGCGCGTATTAATTTTTTTAATAGCACGTATAATACAAGAATTTCGTTGATAAATGGTAGCAATTATTTCAGCCCCAATAATGAGAGGGTAATAATAAATTTAATCGGTATTAAGTGGATGCATTCGAATTGCATTAAATTAATTATACCGCCTCCTTAAAAATTTTATTCCATTGCATCGTTCTACTTTAATAAATGCGCATTCATTTTAAGAGCATTTATCCGTCGTATATGCCGCTTTTATATTATTTTAATAGCTTTCAACTTCACTGAGCATTAAATATTGCAAGTCACAAATATAAAGAAAAAGTGGGATAAATTCGCTCAGAGATAAATTGAGTTAACAGCTTTCTCTACAATTATTCGGGAACAATCCGTCTAAAATTGTTAGCAGTGCAACAGTACCATAAAGTACTGCGAATCCAGTTCAATTATCGCGAACGAGGGATCTTCCGTGAAATCTCTCGCGGAACTTTCTCCGAGGAAAGTTCACGTCAACAGTGTACAGTGCAGAGGGGAAGGCAGCGGTCTGTCGTTAGCTCGTTGATTCGCAGCCCTATTAATAATTCGTGACAATATGCTAAACGCGAACTCGTGCGAATGAGGCGACGAATGACGACGATCGATTATTAAGCCGGGAACATCTGCGATTAACGCGGAATTACAGGGACGCGCTGCATCCTAGCTCGTCGCGATAATGCGCGCGATGACGACGCGCGAGGCTCAGGGTGCGCGCCGAGTAACTTCCAAGACGCGCCGCCCCCGCGAGATTCGCTTATAACTGGAATTGGTACTTAACGCTTCGCCGAAGACGATTTATTGCGAGAGATATAGCAAGTCGGAAACTCGATATGTCCGCCAAACGTTCCAAGTGGCTTAACTTGCCAATTTGAGTTAGCAAATTAATAACCGAAAATGATTTTCGTATAAATGGCGGAATTTTCGAATTACGAGATATTTTCAAATATATAATAGAATTATGAAATTCGTAAGTAGCAACAGTTAAAGTAAATTATCAAAATCCTATGAAAAATTAACATCTAAAAGTTGAATATTTAAATTTCGATGTCGGCACCGAAAGAAAATTTTATTAAAATGTCTGAAAATTTAGCTAGACATAGATCTGAAAATAATTTTATTGAATCATCAAAATAATTATGAAAAATATTCAAGCATGATAAGCAAGGCAACAAAAAGTTTTGACATTCTAGTAAACAGATTTGAATGTCCTATATAATTATTTTGATCCAACAAAATTATTTTCAGATCTATATCTAAATGAATTTTTAGATATTTCAGCATACATAATTGAATCTGTGCAATTTTTCGTGTAATTATTCACTCTGAAAGATTTAGAGAATAATATAAAAGATTAGTGTACTTGAAAATTAGCACATCTACATGCGTGCGATATTAATGTCATAGTAGGATAAAGTTGCCTGTTATGAAATACCTTTTTTTAAAGTAATTTAATTAATTTATTAACTCCTATTTTTATATCCAAATTATAGTAAATACATTTCAGTTTTATCGCCAAAAGTTAGCAATCGATAATAGTTATACTTTGTTGTATGTGAAATTTTTTTATCAAAATTGCCGATTTTGCTAATTCAAAAAAAAGGGTTCCTAATATGAGATAGAAAGGTTTTTTTTATATGAAATGAGTCTTATCGACTTGGACATTACTAGGTTCAAATTAGGCTTCAGACTCAAAATCTAGTTGACCAATCAAATAGCTCTTTCGATACTCAAAAACTTTTGTACGTAACATTTTTCTCCAAAATCTATTCTCTTCGAGATATTTTAAAGTCTCAGTGCTAATACTGAAAGTCATAACTTTCGAGCCTCATAATTCGAAAGTCCTCAATGTAAAACTTTATTATAGCATTTTGGAAAGTTCTCGAAGTCAGAATATGCAATAATAAATGGGGATTTTTGAGTGTCTCATATTAAGAGTTCCATGCTTTGCGGTTTCACGATCATCAAATCTAATATTTATAATTAAGCAAAACATGACATCCCGTATTTTTCTATTAATACGACTTTACTCTATCACTGCAAAATTTATCTTAAAATATTTGTTTATTTTATAACAAACAAGACTCATTTAAAGACTCATTTCAATAAATCTTGACAACATCCACTTTCAAAAAATTTTTTTTCAACGACTGCACGCATGATCTAATAATGAATTTTCTACTAAATAGATTTCACCCCAAGAGTATTAAGTTTATGATGCCAACCACATGCGTTTATTAATGTAGCAGAAACTTCGCTACCTCATATTAGGAACCTATCCCATAATAGGCGACTTTACCCTATCTAATGACATATTGATGTTTTGTAAATCGCACGTATGTACTATAAATCGTACATGTGTAAGTCGCTATGCAGTCGATAAAATTCATGACTTCGGTATCATCTAAATGTGGAAAGCCTTAAACTTAAAATCATTAATGTAGAAGATAATAAAGGTAACGTTAATATCTCAAAAGAAAATAACCCAGAAAAATACGAGGAAAAAATCGGAAAAAACCGTGGTTTAAAAAAAAATTTCCAAGAATTTTTCTGGGCTAAGAACACTAGAGCGAACAGACGGCACTTACCTGGTCGCGTTGATCGTGAAGATAGTCTCGATGGAGCGACGATCGAGCACGCCGCCGCTAAGCAAATACTGGACGGCGATCAGAGCGAGAACGACGCAGGCGAGCGCCTTGAGATGGGCACGTTGCCACAGTGCCACGGCTGCGGCGGCCACAGGCATTGCATGTGCGAGACACCATAACTCCCTTCTAGCCGCCGTTAGAGGAGCACCGCCGTGCACCACGAGGCACTCCTCCCTGCTGGCCGCTTCCAGTTTCAGCTGCACCTGCAGCCCGCAGGCCAGGGACCGACCCTGCTGCGATCCTTCTTCTCCTCCCTCGAGGGGCACGAAGGGAGAAAAGCCGCCTGGGGCTCCTCGCTTCCGCTCACCAGGAGCATCACCCTCGCGGACCCTCGCGACCGTCCCCTCGGACGAAGATTATGTCTGCAAAGAAAATTTATTGTTCTCAGAGATTTATTCCTTTTTAATTAACAATTAATATTAATATCGCTATCAACTTTTAACCTATACAAAACTTTATATAATTAAACAATGAAGTCAGATCATTTTATTATATACTTAACTATTTTATCTCTAAGTTTTGAATATATTTATTATATTAATATGTATTTCAATACTTTAACTCATTATGCTTAATTGTACATTTTGTAATTTAACATAATATCGATTTAATAGATTATTCCCAATTTTGATTCGCAGAGAGAGAATATATATTTCCGTGATATGATATGATGTGATATTTGAGCCAAGAGAGATATGCTTAAAATTTCTATAAAAAGGAATAGCAGAATCTGTTAATAAAATGTTATTCTTTGAACACTTAGATTTAGATTTAATTATATCATCACTAAAATGTACAAAAAAAATTTTGGTCGATTCTTCTCTGCAGAGTAACAAGAAAAAAATGTATAAAGATAGATTGAAAAATAAAAAATTAATGTACCTCCTTTTGAGTGAAGATAAATACTTTTGGCGCAACATGTATAAAGACGGAGAAAATTTTTCACAAGATCTTTCGCTCGCCTTGAAGTTCCTAGCTAATATCACGCGCGGCCATTAACACCGTAAACTGTAAAATTTATCGCAAGGCAGCCTGGAAAAATGTAATAATACCGGCGGTATCGTATACCTTCCGAAAGTTACGACCCGTGCTTAGCGAAATAAAAAGGAAGTTCCCAAAGATAGGAGGTGAATTAAAAATGCCACATTACGAGAGTACTAACAATGTATTTATCCGAGAGCATTATAATTACATTGCCAATGTTTACCGAGGATACCGCTACTTTTGTGCGGCAATTTCATGACACTTCAATTTCGTTTTATAATCTGGCTTTAGCTTCCATCGTCTATTTGTGCGAAAATAACATTGAGACATTATCCAATTTAAAAAAAAAAAGTTGATTAACATATTTTTAACGTGTTTAAAAATTAGTAAATTTAAAAATTGGTAAAGCGTTACTTTTCAAAAAATGTATTTTCTGTTTTTATCTCTAAATTTTTTAAAATATATTAATTCGCTTTAGTATACATATTTTACATTATTATGAATTAATATATTTTAAAAAATTTAGAGATAAAAACAGAAAATAAATTTTTTGAAAAGTAACGCTTTACCAATTGTTAAATAATGTATAAAAAAATCATATTTTTTTAACACAAAGTTAACAAACCTGAGATGTTTGTTTGTCAAATAGGCGGTGATAATAACATTAGCGAGGCGCAACCGAATCCGATACGTTCTCGGGAAATCACTACATTATCGGAACTTCATCAGATCAAACTACGCCGGTTACTCTACGCGGACCGAAACTAATCTGAGTTTATGTGCCGGGGAGTTTCTCAATAGCCGTGTTTAACGAGTTGGCAGACTTATCGACTCGCGATGGTAACTCACTCGATTGTTTCGGCGCAATCTTTATTATAGCATCTCGATCGCCTATTAAAAAGTGATTATCGGCGTTCATTATCCGATAATTCGGCAGCGATTTCGAAACCTCCAATATCGCCGGCAGGTAGTCGGCAGTTTAGTTTGATTAATCTGTTGATTAATTAACTGGCAAATTTGCCAGACTACATGAATAAACACGTGTACGTTTCTACACGAATGCAGATTCGATCGCGCGACTGGCCAAAGCCAGAATTCTCGCCAGAATTCATTACGATGTAGCGAGATCAAGGAAGAAAACTACTGCAATTGCAAATTTGGTAAGTGGAACGAGAAAAAGAATCAAGTTGACACTGCTTCATTGTACGGTCGGTTAAATGTAATTACAGAGTAAAAAAGCTAAATCCTAATTATTTGCAAGCTTCACTTCCATTTTTCGTACTTCATGTAAAATCAGAAACAAAAATTACAATAACGTAAGTATTCATATATTATTTTTAATTGTCTTTGCGTAATTATCTACATTAAACATTCTTTAAATGCAACGCAAGTGGATTATTAATAAAACAAATACTTTTACCATATATGTAATATTTAATATTATTTAAATACGATATTTAATATGATTTATTAAAAATTTAATTTGTATTTCAAAATTATTCATTTTAAATACAATTCATAACTTGTAATCATTATTCGTTGACCTATACACTTTCATATATCGTGAAGCATACTTATTATTTTCTCAAATATGTATTCCATTCGTAATGCATCCACTCAATTCGTTCTTATCATAAAGCCCTCTTTTATTCCTTTCCTACATTAACATACACAAAGGACGAATATTCATGTATTCCGCGCTAAGAAGAGGCCTGGAGAATATTGCTTCCGTCGTCTCCTTCTTGTCTTTCGCGTGCTTTGACGTTCAACAATGCTAAGGTAGGTCGTACTCTCCGTCTATTCATACCGTGCGCGCCTATGTTTAATATGCAGTCGTAATTCCAACTCCCTACCCGTAATTCCCTCTTTCTCTCTCTATCTCCATCTCTCTTTCCCTTTCTCTCTCTCTCTCTCTCTTGTCCTCTCTTGTTGTTACTAGCCACTCGCCGCGTTATCGTCCGGCTCCACTCTATCGTACGATATAGCGTGCCCTGATTTCTCTTTGAAAATGAACGACGGGATATTATGGTGACACTGATATGAAGGATAAGATACGATCTCATGCTATCAGAAAAAAATGCGACCAACGGTGAACTCTCACGACGGAGAAAAATTACGTCAGGTATGTATTTTGATATAAATACAAAATTGAGACCGTCTGGTTGCTTATCATTAATCAACGTCAATTGATATCGTATTACGTATAATGTTAGGTAATAAATATATTATGTTACATTATTACGTATCAACTGTTCCATTAATAATACTTCTCATAGAAGAACAAAATGTAAATTCAATAATATGATAATCGGTCAAAATTTCACGAGCCAAAATACAATGGATATAATTATAAGATTTCAAATCGAAACAATATTATAAATGCATTAACGTGGTACGTTTCGGCTCTACTTAGCCTTCTTCAGCCAGATAACAATAATTTTTAGATGGAAGAATAAAATCCATCTAAAAATTATTGTTATCTGGCTGAAGAAGGCTAAGTAGAGCCGAAACATACCACGTCAATGCATTTATAATATTGTTTCGATTTGAAATCTTATAATTATATCCATTGTATTTTGGCTCGTGAAATTTTGACCGATTATCATATTATTGTGTTTACAACGATACGAGCGTGTCTTAAATTGATTACTGTTTAAAATGTAAATTCTTTAACAAAAACGGCCAAACACGAAAGGGAAAAGAATTTTTCTCCATGATAATATTTTTCAATTCAATTCTAATTGGATTGAAAAATATTATTTTAATAGAATCTTGATTTTAAATACATTATCTTTAGATATTTAATTAAATATATACAATTATCGATATTATTTCGATATTACGGGCTTCTTTAACATTATGTTGTATAAATATTTAATTTAAAAATTTTTTCCACGCCACGAGAAGATACAACATCCAATTCAATATCGGTAAAAGCATTAAAATCATTTCGTATTGGGAATTGGCTTCTAATAAATTGGCATGATATCAACGATGGCAATGGCTGAGATTAAAAATCCCGATCGATCAATCCCATTCGATAACAATGCTCTTTCTCCTCGTCACAGCGACGATACCCTTTTCCCGAGGGCGGGCGCGAAATGCGACACGGTGCTCCATCACCCGGAGTGGAAAACATCATTCGAAGGCGAAAAACTGCGGCTTTTCCACTTTCCGGGCTATCGGATTTTCTCGCCCGGCAGTCGTCGGGATTTCCGTACTTTTCGCGACCAAGTTGACGCGCAAGAAAATCCCTCGCGACCCATCCCCATCTTTCTCTCTCGCGAGAGAGGAGTTCATGATTGCACGCGACGTGATAAAAAGGCGATCGATAATTTCGAAATGTACGTAACAAAGGGCAAGAAAGTGTATCTATGACGTTGCAGTTTCGGATAATTTCACTATCACCCCACAACTCTCGTTCTTCTAACTATTAGAGATACAAGCTCCATTTTAGTTCAGATATTTCAAAAGGAATTTCTGAAATACGTAACCACATGGAAAGGACAATTTTGTTGAAATACAGATATGAAAATAATTATGTTGAAGCATTACAAAATTTATATTGGACGTTTAAGTTGACTACTATACACTGAGAGAAATCGTTTGGTAGTATAGTCAAATGAATTTTATAGTTACTGGTACCAAAAACTTTGTTACATTTAACAAAATAACCAAAAACTTTTTGTAATTTGTTGTATGAAAATAATTATTTGGTTAAGACTACAAATTGTTTGATCAAAACAACTATATATTTAGTAACTATCACTATAAAATTTATTTGATCACTAATCAACCAAACTGGTTGATTTTACAAAACATTTCTCTCAGTGTAACGTCAAAATTTTTTACAACATAAAATTGTTTTCTGATCTGTATCTAATTAAATTTTTAGATCCTACAATAAAATTGTTCCTTCCATGCAACGCCGCTTCTTGTTACCGTCGACATCTGACTACTTAGCGTCCAACAAGGTGATAAAAAAAAGAAAATAGCGTGAACGCGGCTACTTTCGTATGCGTCCTGTCGCGCGCGCCTGCGTCGTACCTTATTTACGGCCGTATGAAAATTCAAAGATCGACGATATGCACGGCTGTGAATTCTGCAAGAATACGAAAATGCGCCGGGCGGG
>QKQZ01019470.1:0-13792 GCA_003595255.1 Solenopsis fugax
CTCCTTGTCCTATACAATTATTCCTATTTTCTTTTCCTCTTTCTTCTTGGTTCTCTCCTGTATTTCTTTCTCCATCCTCTATACTCTATAAACTTCAACGGCTGGTGATCCGAGTTCACTCTGTCTTTTTCAACATATACCCAGCATCCGAGGCTAAGGGTACATTCTTCCTTCACTATTTCTTTCCTATAATATCACTCTTCCCACCGCCTCCGTACCTCTATACATTCCTTCCATCTCCTTTCATTTTCTCATTCACAGTATGCCATCCTTTTTCCATTAACCGTTCTATCATCCTTCCTGTCTTACCTGTCACTTTATCCTTCCTTTAACTATTTTTCCCTACATCTCTACCACCTAATTCGCCCATTCTTATATTAAAATCTACACCTATTAACAATTTTCTTTCCTTTCCTTCTCCAATCTATTCCTCTAACCTTTCTCCTAATATGCTGTATAAACTCCAATGGCCGGTTACTGTTAGATATAGAGGAATGTCTAGTCAGTTGTGACGAATGGCACTTTGAATCATTATCTGTATTAAAATCTACTATTTTGTAATTCTGTAAAGGAGGTTTTGCTTTGATGTCTAAGGTTGTAGGTCGTTTAGTGGGGTCCTCATCCAACATCATTTTGAGCAAATTAAACTGCAAAAGAAATATTTTATCATATATTTCTATACAACAATAATATTAACGCATTATGTGTATAACGAATGTAATATATAAGATAATTGATATATTGTTTTAATTTCTTTACCTCAGCAGAATAGCTCTCCGCAAAATCTTTCGGAAAAATGGATTTTTTTAGATTCGATAGCGCCTCCACTCTCTCCATGTCAGTAAAAAATGGTGTAAGAAGCTCAAAGAAGATTACTCCCAAAGAAAAAATATCCACTTTGTAGTTGTAAATTTGGCCGTTCATTTGTTCAGGTGACATATATAAATGTGTGCCAACACATGCGGTATGTACAGTGTTTTTGAAAGAAACATTCTCATTTTCAGTTGCGGGTGTGTGAGCTCTATCGCAACCTTCAGTCATCGCGGTCACGAGACCAAAATCACCGATCTTTATCTTATTATCATAAGCAAAAAATATATTTGATGGCTAAAAAACAAATTTTTCAATTATAAAATAGAATATTGTTAAACAGAAGAGATTTTTATTATCCACATCTTAAAATAGACTTACTTTTAAATCTCGATGAATTAATCCTTGCAGATGCACATACTCTACAGCATTCACTATTTGTTGAAAAATATTTAGTACCTGAGAAAAATCTCTTGCTGATGTATGCTGTTTTAGCCATTCTCTCAGACTGAGTCTTTGACATAATTGCATCTGTATATATAGAAACATTTTCGTCGAATTTCGGGTGTTTGACTTTTTATTTAAATCTAAAGTAAATGATTTTTGGCGTTGGCGTTCTTTCTTCTCTGCCTCAACATTATTATCAGTTTCTTCAAACACAACACTTTCGGAATGTTCGGTTTCACTAACATCAGACTCCTTTTCAGTCGTACTCGACAAGGAATTATCAGTATTGTAAGTATTGATGCAAATCGAGTTGTTGTCATACTGCTTCTCGTTTGATCTTTCAAATATGATGTATGAATCATCATTTGCATTCACATTATTATCAGTTTCTTCAAACACAACACTTTCGGAATGTTCGGTTTCACTAACATCAGACTCCTTTTCAGTCGTACTCGACAAGGAATTATCAGTATTGTAAGTATTGATGCAAATCGAGTTGTTGTCATACTGCTTCTCGTTTGATCTTTCAAATATGATGTATGAATCATCATTTGCATTCACATTATTATCAGTTTCTTCAAACACAACACTTTCGGAATGTTCGGTTTCACTAACATCAGACTCCTTTTCAGTCGTACTCGACAAGGAATTATCAGTATTGTAAGTATTGATGCAAATCGAGTTGTTGTCATACTGCTTCTCGTTTGATCTTTCAAATATGATGTATGAATCATCATTTGCATTCACATTATTTAATTTTAAAGCTTCACATGCACTTTCTACAGAAGACTGAGTTTGTGAAACATCAATGTACACAGAATAATTAGGTTTGGTCTCAGTCTGAGTTATTTCCGAAAGAAAGTCAGTTGAACACTTCAGTTTATCAGTCCATTGTTGATCGTTCTCTTCCTGCCATCCACCAGGAGGACATTCTAACCAAGCATTGAAATATCTTACAATATTGGCATGATCCAATTTAGCTAAAGCTTTTACCTCTCTCATAACACGCTCTCTTGAATCTTGACTGCAATAGCATTTTTTTCATAAAAACTGTTTATCCAGTTAAATTTATCCTAGTGTTATAATCATACTTATATAAACATAACTAGGCGTTACTTGATTATTCTAAATTTAGAAGTTTAACAGATTGCATTATTATAAAAAAATTATAAAAAACTTTATAATTTTTACTTTTTTGATTAAAATAAAACGTCATTAAACAATACAGCAGAAGTTAAAAAATATTTTTTAAAAATATAATTTAAAAGAAAATCAGCATATAACAATGTATTCTTATTTTAAATTTAAATTTTATTTTAAAAATATATATTCTATTTTATATTAAATTTTACTTAAGAATGTACTGTCTATTTAAGATCGATAAAGAAAAAATAATTAAGTACTGACCTGTTTGGCAAAGCAATTCTCTTAATAGCATATTTACAATCATCAATTTTGTTTCTGGCTTCAAAAACCACACCATATCCTCCTTTTCCCAAGCAATCAATTGGCTCAAAATCCGTTAGAAAACGCGACTTAAAGTTATTCACATTTTCATCATCATTATTAGTTGTATCACTTTTCTTGATTTCTATATGCCCTTCAATTATCGAAGGCTGAAACGTGTAATATTCATTTAATTTAAAATAAAATATAAAAAGAAAAAAGATAAAAAGCTATTAAAATAGCAAGGTAAAATAAGAAGGTATCATATTAATAGAAAAAATAAAATAAAAGCTTATGCAGTTTACTTACCGGAAGTACGGTAGCTTTAATAGACGCAGTTATATTAAATAACCGCGACATAAAATTTAATAAAAAGGCAGTTGTAATCGTAAATACTAAAACTTCTCTCCTAGTAACAAAAAAAAAGAAAAAATATGATAAACTATTTCATATTTTATGTAAATGACAAGAACTTTTAAAGGAACTCACCACCAATACCAAATTGATATCACAACTTGGGCAGATGCAATATTATCCTCTTGGGTATAAGTTAACATGGGTTTTTTCGTGGAGATAAGTAGGTTATCAGAATTACTATGATTACATTGCTTATTGTTAGTTAATCGATCTGATGAATATAAGTAAAATCCATTACCTATAAAAGAGAATGAATTCAATTATAAATTCGTTCATATCTATAGTCATTCTATCTTATAGCATAATTTTGATAATTGTATATCAACAATTTTAAAGATATTAGCATGTCTACATATTACTTACCATTAATATATTCTGAATTGTATAATACAGACAATGCAATTGCATTTTGTGTTTCATTTGATTTAGTGGAAGTTTCATTACTATCATCTTCATTTGGCAAAGTACTTATAATAGCAGTTGCTGAAATTTTCAAAGTAATAAGAAATGTCAACTTTGCAGATATAGAGTGTAATAAAATAAAATGCGTGAGAAAACTTGAGTTTGAAAGTGCCTTACCAGTCGCTGGATATGGCTGCCATGGATATTTTGTGTGTTGATCATGTTTCAAATCAAATAAATTTTTGTCAGAGTGACTTTCTTGCACATATAATTGTCTCTCATGCATGCCTATATATAAATCTGGTCTAATTGTAGAATATTCTGATCCCCAGATCCACTGAGAGCCATCAAATAAATCCACTTTTTCCAATGGCCCTGAAGTTATAGAAATTCTGGATGCGTCCTCGCGCCATATTTTAACAATTGGAGAATCAAACTAATAAAAATAATAAATTATTTTCGACTCATTTTGCATAATAAAAATTATAATTGTTATACTAACCTTGTATTGCCATAACTTAATGTTAGGATTATTGTTATCAACAGCCCAAATCAAACCTTCTGGAATAACCACTTTGATTTTTATGTCTACAGCAGTATCTTTATCCGAACAAGAAACATCGGAAGGTATTAATTCTAAATCATATTGTCCAACGCTAAAGTTCCATCTAACAATTATTAAACAAAAATATTAATTGGCATATATTTTATTTTCTAATTAAAAATAAGATTGTGAGAATAAAAATATTATATAGTTTACCTTTCATTACCTGTACGAGCTTCTACAGCTCTTACAGTTTGTTGAAAACGTTGAATAATAAGTACATCTCGATCTTCATATTGATGATCTGTGTTGTTGTTGCATTCAGAAACTTTACAGTTATATAAAATTTCTCCTGTATCCACTACTACACCTATTTGACAGAAAATGTTTCTTTTTATATATAATATTAACAACAAATTTAAATAAAATGTAAATGTAATAAGTTTTTCAAAAATTTTCTAATTTTTAATATCACAAACTTTTATACAGTTTGAGATTTAAATTAAAATTCTAACCGAGAGGGTTTCCGGATACATGCCACGTGTGTGCTGGGCGCTGTGCCGACGTTTCGCAAACATTGCAGCTTGCATCATCAGGGCTGATAGCTCCGATACTTATCAGTATCGGAGCTATCAGCCCTGATGATGCAAGCTGCAATGTTTGCGAAACGTCGGCACAGCGCCCAGCACACACGTGGCATGTATCNTGCATGTATCCGGAAACCCTCTCGGTTAACAATATTAACGGCTACGAAAGCCTCAAGACTGAAATTAAAATTCTATTTAAAAACTGTGATAAAATTTATTTAAATAAAATCAATTCAGAAAAATATGCTTTTGTTATCTTTTCTCAAGTTGTTTATTTAGAAGTTCTCTTCATATTTATCATATATAGATAATATATTCATTATAAAAAAATCAATAAAAATTAATCTAAGTAATAAAACTTACCATAAGAATGTAGTTCTTTACCACCTGAGAAAACTAAATCATTAGAGAAATGAAACGATGAATGCAATAACTGATCTGCTGATAGTGGCACTGTTTCCAAGTTTTCTCCATCAAATTTATATAAACCACCATTCAAAGATGGGATCAATCGTATCCATTGTCCATTATTGTTAAGCTGTAAATTAATATTGCACATTAACATTTTATCTTAGAGAATAATATATCATTTACAAATAGCAAACTACTTATAATAATATCCCATACAACACACTTTGTCCGGAAAATGTCCCGGGGATGTCCTTGGGACGTTCGAACATCCCATGGACGTACCACGGATGTCCCTGAAGGGATCTGTGTTGTATGGGATGAAGTATTGGAAGATATAATGGAAGCACTCTTGTGAAGAAAATTTCTTACTTCTTTGCGATGAATACTGGATGATAACATTGGTCCATCTGGAGGATCTAAGGTCCATAGTATTTGTCCATTGTTGGCAGCATCAAGAGCTGATATCTTTCCATCCAATGTATTAACAAACACCAAACTGGCGAAACAATATACAGCTTTTTTAATATAGAGAAATGACAAAATTATTTAATTCTAATTTTCAAGTCATATGTTGGTTATTTGATTATGAATCATCCTGCAAGCCATAGAATTTCTAGATCTTGTGGCTTTCAAAATTATGTAATTTAAAAATGTACTTGTTTATTTTTTATTTCAGATACTAGAAATTTTCAACTTTCTTGAACACAGCTTAAGAGGTTAACAAGATGACAGGTTTAACAAACTTTCGTTATTTTATCTCCATTCAGGATTTTTGAAACTCTTCGGCTGAAGGATCATCTCCATTCACAGATTTTGTGGTTATGTACAAAAGCATGCAGAATATTTCGGAAGAGCAACAAGTATATAGATAAAAAAATGTAGGAAAAATATTCGTGGTAGATTTGATTTGCTTGGGAAAAAAAGGACTATTGGTCGGATTAAATTACCTGCGTGTATGCCCGAGCTTTTGGCCACATAATCTTAGCGTATCTTCAGCGGAGACGAAGGAATAAGTGATCGCGATTAGTACCAAACAATAGAAACATATTTGTCGCCATAAACGAGACATTTTTTTATCTACGAAGCCGATTGGCGTTTGCACTGTAGCATCGCTACTGTATAGATGCTTTTATCACGAAATAAGATTATTGGTGAAGACGATTGACAAACGTACATATATCGACTGAGTCACTGACACGTCCGAAGTCCGAGCAACACATCGGATTGATGCCGTGCCATGTTATACGCATTAGGTACGTACGTACACTTGGCGTCAGTCATGTAAAAATAATTTGGAAGATAAAATAACAGAAAAAAACAACTTAAATAAAAGAAAAAATAATATTAAAAACAATATTAAAAAATGTGTTTATTCAATAAATAATACAATTTATAATATCATAATTTAAGTTCATTACTTACAATAATATACTTAAACTTTATAAAAAAAATTTTTTTTTCATGTTTAAATTTATAAATTTTCTTTTTCTGTACGTCATGAAAATTTGTCCAAGGTCTTTAATAGACCTCGTCGACGATTGTATGTATTAGATACAAGGTTTGTTCGCGTCACGTACTTTAATATTTAAAGTAAACGTATTATGGAGCGCGTTGAAGTGAATACGAGTATATTAGAGCATGCGACACGAACCTGTTTATTGTACCTAAAGATCTACTTGACGCTACAAATGCTTCGAAATGTTTGATTAAACGGAACAAAAAAATTTATGAATTAATTAATCAAAAATGTTTCAAAGTATTTGTAGTGACAAATGGACCGTAACTATTATAAATATACGTGATTTTTCAAATAACTACTGGCGTAAAGTTTAATTGAAATGAAATGATAGATAACTATCATTAATAATTAATTCAGCTATATAATAAATGGCGAAATAATATATAAATGAAATTAAGAAAAGAAATGCATAAATATCGTTTAATGCATAAAACTTTATTTTGCTTATTCTTTTTCCTAGTGATCCATTTTAGCATACAGTTATTGTAAGGTCTTACAATACTAATAGAATATTTTTACAGATATAAGTCTAGACAAGTATTAAAAATTGTAATACATTTAGATTTTAAATACTGAAAGTATAAGCTATGTTTTATTCTTATGCTAGAATATATCATTGATTTATAAATTGCGAATAAAAATTTGTTTCGTCCGAAATCAAATTCAAATTGGTCCCAAAAGAAGGAGATCGACGTGATTTGTCATTTCACCGCTGGATGTCGCTATAACCGGATGCCGAAGCGCGACGACAGATGGCGCCACAATGAAAATTTCGCAGTCGCCTGCGTGAAACGAAGATCAAGCGAAAATCGCAATTGTCAGCTTCGTCGGAGCGATGTCAGAGGCTCTGTAATACCCACACGATCGCGCAGCGGTTGCACGAGGTCACGTCTCTACGGTGAGATCCGCGACATTCGGGTCGGCCCGGGGAAAAAAAGAAAGGGGGAATTCGTGATCGCGTGACTCACTTCCGCCGTGTACGTCACCGTTAGCGCAAAACAAGATTCACGCTCGACCGCACGCTACGCGACAAGAGCCCTGTGGTATTTGGTCTGGCACCGCCTGGATCCACGCGTGACGTTGCTGGCCCGTGATTTCCTCGTTGCTAGGAAGGAGCATCCGACGATGGTGAGTATGACTACCGCGCGAGCGTGTTGTGCCGTTCGCGCGCGACTGCAGAAGCGTGTCGAGCTGGCTTGCACACGACGAGCATGCATCTAAACGAGTCCGTTACGTGCGTATGTTCGCAGGCGTCTTACTCCGAGGATCAGCTGGCCGGTAAGTGGAGGACGGACTGTGTAACAACGGCCGTGCGGCGAGACCGAGAGAGGCTCGCGATTGCGAACGAACGAGTGAGGGAGCGAATCGGCCGATGGTCCACGCCGCGCCGCGCTCTTCTCCCCGGGCTTTTAATTCAGGTCAAGAGTATCCTCGCCTTTTTAGACGCACCCTCGGAACGCGTGCGCGCGCGCCTATCGAGGACTGCCTTTTATGGTCCGGTATTTGAAAGCAAGCTGTTGCTGCCGCAGGCATTGTAGAGGATTTAATCCCGCTCCACTCTTCTCCATGAGACTTCGCCGATTATTCTTGTTTTACTCTCGCGAGTATACGAGTCATGTACGTTGTCGATGTAAGGCGCGCTTAGGGATTGACCGATGTAAGACATTCTCGGTATCCTGGCATTGTTGTTGTAACAACTGCTAAGTGATAAGCCTTATCTCTCTTCATAAAAGTGTCAAGATGTACGGCTATAGCTATCAGGAGCTGGCTAATAGAATGATGTCGTCCATGGAGGGTAAATGAGCCAATTATCAGGCACCCTGAGATATATGCTTTAATTATAATATATTTTAAAAGATGGCAAGAAGTTACAAAACATCTTTATCCCATTTTCATTTTTTCTAAACTTTTACTTCGTCATTTATAATTATTTTTTTCTACATCCCAAATTTATTTTTATATGTAAGATATGAATTAAACGCTTGAAAGTGATTAAAAGTAAGTGTACTGCTGCAGAGTTTCAGGAGGCATTTCAGTTGTTTGACAGCCGCGGGGACGGAAAGATCCATGTGTCCCAAATTGGTGACGCATTACGCGCTCTCGGTCAAAATCCTACCGAATCGGACGTGAAGAAGTTTACTCATCAACACAAACCGGACGAGCGTATCAGCTTCGAGGTGTTTCTTCCGATCTATCAGGCGATCAGCAAGTCTCGTACTTCTGACACGGCGGACGACTTCATTGAAGGCCTGCGTCATTTCGACAAGGATGGAAATGGTTTCATATCTTCCGCGGAATTGCGACATCTCCTGACGACACTCGGTATGCATTAACCCTTCAATTCCCAAGCATGGCGAGCCGTTTGCCCCATAGATGAACAGTAGAATTATAATTGTTTTATATTATAATTATAGCTTTAAAGATTTTATATTGAATAAGTAAGAATAAATGACATAGTATTATAATTTTTAACATAATCATAAACATGTTATTATGTGAAAATTTGTTTGATCAGCTTTTTGCTCCACATGGGAACTAGGAAATTAGGGAATCTGCGGAATTGAAAGATTAAACGCATTTTCCGGGAGCAAAGACATGTGCACACAACTTTTATTATATGTACCATTGCAGGTGAAAAGCTCAGTGACGAGGAAGTGGAAACGTTACTGGCGGGTCACGAAGATACACAGGGTAATATCAATTACGAAGATTTTGTTCGCCAAGTTATGTGCGGCTAAGCCTAATTACTTAAACACACATAAGAGAGTATTATTACTATTATCGTTTACTTTGCCATTTATCCATCGAATCTGTTGAAGCGTTTTACGTTTGAAGTATCATATCATAGCATGTATACCTATATAGCGATTTATCTCAAGGGAATCCTAATGTGAACACTATTTTATTACGTACTGTGGAAAAGGAAGGTTAGTCCCTTTTACATAAGGGTCTAAATTAGTTAAACAATGGTAGGTAAAACAATCTAGCGCATTGTGCCTTGACGTATACTCCGATTTACGAGCATTTAGTGATATCGATAGTAAGACATACGCCTATTGTGCGATCTTCAGCGAAATATCTGAATTCTGCGGACATTCCAAAATTTTTGTAAGATAGACTTTGAGAAAACTGAAGATATCTGGCTCTCGAGAGCGAGGCTGAGCATTTTCATTTATGCTGGCACTTAATGGCCACTTGTACTTTTCTCCTTTTCTTTCTCTTCTCTCCATAGAGTTCAATATAACTTCTGTGTAGTTGAAATTCATGTTCAAGAATCTTCCATCTACTGTTACACGCCTTGGAAAAAGTGCTCAGAGAGTATCCACTTTATTTATTTATGCATGAGCGTATTTATGTCTCCGAAATGTGCAAGAAAGGATTATTGTACATTGCAATAAATAAAAAAAACATTACTCTAAGAATTCGTTATGCAAACTTCGTCAACTAAGTGCTTCTTATAAATAAAGCATACAGTTGTCGCAACAGTGCAATGTAATCGCATTATCAGTTGCGAAATATCCTAGGTTTTCCTCTAGGTAAGTATTTCAAAATAAACGTCGATTCGACGATGTCTTATCAATGTTTTATAATTTTAAATTAGTTGGTTAATTTAACTGGTAAATTTGAATAATTAGGATACTTTTTCTTTGGTGAAAAAGAGTATTAATCAACAAATAATCTTTAAATTATAACGCTCGAAAGTTCGTATGTCATACCAAGTATCGGTTATTTTTGAAAAGCACGGCTAACATTTTTTTCTTTAAATTCTCAGTTTCTAGTTTTTGGAACATTACTTAAAAATAGCCGTCTTATCATCCTTGATTAGCTTAAGTGGCCAATTAAATTTCAAAATACCAATTGTAAAATTTAAAAATGTATTATTTTGTTTTCTTTGCCGATTTTCTGCAAACTCTATGTAAAATATACATTTAATTAATGATTAAAATTAGAATGGATCACATCTAAAGTATCGTTCGTTAAAAAAAATATAAAGTAAATTACATTGGGATTAAGGTTAATGTACATCGGTAGAAATGGACACAAAAGTCTGCAAGGAGTGCCGAGGCTCATGATTTCCGAACATTTGAAAATCCGCGGGTGACAAGTGCGCGTACGTGAAAAGCTAGTCGCTCGTTGATTCGCGGATCGGTCCGGGCCGACGTCACGTGATAGAACGGCAGCGCTTCGCACGTCACGGAGTGGACCGTGGCTGCCCAGCCAGTGTCCACCAGTGTCGCTTCGAACATTGTCGAGTGAGAGTCACCGATATTTCGTGCGCCCTGGGGTGTTACCGAGAGCCGCCGCAATCAGTTCCCATCGTCGCCGTATCGCTACTCCAGCGAACATTTCGTGTTGGAGCAGTGCATTTAAAGCCGTCAAAATTTTACGAAGAAAGAAGTATGAGTATTAACTCCGGTCTGGCGTTAAGTAATAGTGAAAGTAGTAAAAAGCCGATAATGCCGAGTTTAATTTCCAGTAATTGGTGAGTAGCCCGAGTGCGCGAGTACACGTAACTGCGCCATTTTTGCCCTCGCCTTCCCTGCGAGTCGCCATTTTGTACGTCGCGTCCTGATCTGTGCATCTCTTTTTATTTTTGTTTTTCCATCAGTACCTTTTCGTCATCGCTCTTCTCCTGCCTGTCACCCTCCCTTTCGTTTCCCCTATTTGTAAACTTCGATCCGGTCTTGCATCATTCCGACCATTGTCGTCGTTGCGTTCCGTTTGTCAGGCGGATCGAAATACGAGGCTCGCGAGTCAGGCGTATGCATTGTCGTCGTGATGAACGTCGTTATCGAGTCGCTGGAAAGAATACGGTTGCATGAGGCGACCCGAGATCGTTATTCGAGCCTGTCCGCGCGCGACAGGACATTTTAATTGGGAATCGTCGAGGCTCGGTCGCGCGGAATCTTTCACGATCATTCCGTCTCGGCCACGTGATGGATCCGTTTAAAAATCTATTTTCCGCACGTTACGGTATACTACGGACGGATCTACTTGTCAGTAGAGTCAGTGGCGTTGGCCCCATCAGCTGTTCCGTTAGGCGATCGCATATCTGCGAGGGAGCCGATCGCAGATTTTTGATACAAGGCACCTTCCCGAAGAGATAGATCCTTTTCAAAACCGACGTCGCGTCCCATCAAATATATATTGCTTGTAACGAAGATGACACGGTTACAGTTGTCATGTGATGTCAATAGAAGGTGACTTGTCAAAACATTGCGATAGTCAAAATAAACAAAAACCTTGAAATATGGACATAGAAATAGGCAGACCATTCTCACTCCTTCACTCGCGACCTTCAACTCTCACAGCAATCTCATAAAACCAGGACATTTATGGGATCTGAATCGAACCCGGAACTTTGAACGGTATTAGAGTCTTCCTTATACTCGTATTTAAAATCTTATCAACCCGGAAATAGTCAAGGCCTAGTTTTTTATTGCGTGATATCACTTTTTTACATTCCAATTAAAAATCACTATTATACTGTATATTGTTTATTATTGTTTTGCAATCAATAATAATTGTTTTACAATTTATTAATATTTAAAAACATTGTGTAAATTTATCCAATATTTTTAAAAAAGAGATATTAAAAAATAGGCATCGATTTTTCACAACAGTAAAAAAACATTCTGATTGAATTTATTTTTGTTGCTAGGATGTAAAAATCATTTCGGGTGACTGTTAAAACTAGTAATGTTAGATGACAATTAAAAGTTATTATTAATCATATATTGTATATTATTGATTGTTCTCATATTATAGAAAAGTTCTACAATTTATTAATATTTGAGATTATAGATTTGCCCAATTTTCTAAAAAAGGAAGAAAAAATAAGTGTGGATTTTTTATACAAAAAATACTATGATCTTTATTTTCTCATTGCTGGAAATATTTTTGGTGGCTGTTAAAACTACTGACAATTAAAAGTTATTTTTAATTACACATTATATTATATGTTTGATATAAGTGATTGATATATATTATATTATTGATTGATTTATAATTTATTAGTAATTGAAATTATAGATTTATTCAATGTTTTATAAAAAAGGAAAAAAGTAGATTTGGGGATTCTTGAGCAGTAAAGAAAAACTATTACGATTGATCTTTATTTTCTCGCTGCTGGAATATAAAAATTCTAGGTAATTGTTAAACTAGTGACGTTAAATAATTAAAAAAATATTATTAATCACACATTGTATGTTACCGATTGTGTTTTACAATTTATTAGTATTTGAGATTATTACGTATATAGATTTTTGTATATTATATATAGATTTACTCAATATCTTTATAAAAAGGGATAAGTAAAAAAATAGGTATAAATTCTCAAAGAGACTCGACAAAGAAAACTATTGTGACTGAGCTTTATTTTCTCGTTGCTGGGGTGTAAAAGTCACTCCAAGTGACTATTCCCGGGTTAAGTGCTGGGTCTTGAAGCGCAATATGATCATTTCATTAGCTGGATGGAATTCTAAGGTTTCTTAAAGACTGCAGTATGAAAATTGTTCTACGAGTCGACCACTCAGAGCCACTCAATATTTTTTTATCGGCCTGTATCAGATTGTTTGAGATATTGTTTCGAAATGCTCTAGACATCTAATCTAAAAATATGTTCATTTCGACAATGCTTATCTAAATGAATGTGTTGCGATATCCAAGCACATTGCATTGTATGATCATCCGACATATAGCCGTGGAACTTTCTATACATATTTTTAATGCGTGGGATGATCTAACGGGCAGCTCTTGATTAAATCTAACGTAAGAACGATTGACCGTAACTAGCTAGAGACGTAGGAGCTCTTTCCGTCTGAGAACGTTTCCTCGTGATTAATTCTATAAATCTCGTCCGTATCAATTGATCTCCGTTATCAATTGATATTCAATCAATTCCGAAATCATGCGGTCAAGTTTCCTCGACGAGACATGCGCATTTATCCTCAAAAGTTTTGAAATTCATAAATAAAGTACACAATTATTTTGCATCGTCGCTTTGTCAGCTATCTAATCAGTTATCGAGAGCTTTTTTTGAGGGGAAATTAATGAATGTGTTGATAAAGATGTGTTTGATCCGTACGCATTTAGATTTGCAACTAATTTGCGGCATTTATCTTTATTTACGATTCTCGGTTTCTTAAATCGTCTACGTTTACACTTGTCAATGGAAATATACTACGGTTAACGAATTGTATATTTTAT
>QKQZ01019487.1:0-31847 GCA_003595255.1 Solenopsis fugax
CTCCTCCTCCTCCTCCTCCTTCGTTTTTTTCCGAACGCGGACTCGTCTTTCCCTTGCCCTTTTCGAAACTTTTCGCCAAGCCTTCTCTCTTAGATCCATCGGCCATTGTTATTCGCGGTGCAAGTTATAACAGGGGTAACAGTGCCTCCTCGCGTCAATTTCCGTACCTTCGGACCGACGCGACGACGCGGAGATGACGCTTAATTGCTTAGTCGTGTCGAATTCGCGTGTTAATTGATTGGATTTCTTAAGGAAAACTTTCCTCCACGATCGACCGCTCAAGTGCGATAGTATAATAATTCCCTCCTCGAGGTTGGCGGCCGCGACAACGACAGCGGAATGAATAAATTGCTCGGAACAAAGGCGCGAGAAAGTTTCCTAAGGTTGCAGTGGAACCACGCCGATGATGATTGTTCTTCGTTAATCGTGGTTGCGATTTTCTAATTCGACGGAACATCGATCGATAGACTTACGAGCGATTGTCTATGAATCTTGATGCAAAATCATGATTAAGTTTCCTTTCTACCTCCGTTAGACGATATTAGATCTTGCAGACCTTTTGTCAGTACATTAACATTCAGTACATTAATAATTTTATAAAATCGCAGAAAAATTTTCTGAATTAATAACGAATGAAAAACTAATATTAATTTTTTATGGAAATCAGAACTTTATTATCTTATTCTTGAAAGTAAGAAACTGCATTAAAATTTGTCATTCAATCTTAATGAATGTACATTTAATCAACCTAATGCATCACGAACATATATGTGCACATTTTGAATTTTGCGCGAAAATTGCTGTTAATTTATTAATAAAAATAATACTTAAAGTAGCGAACAAAATTGATTAAAAATCTGAGTTTTACTAAGTTAATTAGAGAAATAATAATCGGGTATCGATCGTGCGTATTGTCTTGTAAACGTGCTTTGTCACGTTATTTGCATATTGACTCGCGGGCTCTATTAGAAGAAGACCAATTTTACCGTTATGAAATACGCGCTGATAAATCGTGAGCGGAATGAGAAATAGCGGCGGTGCCGTCGCCGTCGTATGGAATGTATAACGGGGGACGTTCCGGGAAAGGATGGGGCGACAGGGCTCGGGAAAAGAAATGAAGACATCGCGCAGCTTGCGCGGGAGAGAGGGGGAAGATCCGGAGACCTCTGGAGCCCGGTGTCGCGGAGGCAAGAAAACTCGTGTACCGTGGATTAACGGCGGCACAAATCATCGGCGGCAGCTTGTGTCCAGACCCCAAAGTCTGCTCCAGCTTTGATTGAAAGGAAACGGGATTTAACGTCTGCGACGCGCGCGCGCGCGCGCGCGAAACAGAGGTGAATGACTCGGTCATAATCGAGGTGATCGCGCTCGCTGAGAAAATAATTGAGCCAAGTCTCGTTAACGAATCAATCCACCGTTTTTGTGATTATTCCTTCAAGATCTTTATATTTTTAGCTAGCGAGCCTTTCTCACGGTTCACTTTGTACCATCGCACTCGAGTGATTTTGCGTCAACAGAATGTTTCAATACGCACCAATAACTGCAGCATTTAATCATACGAGTATTTTGTCGTGATTAATCGCAGGATTCAGATCAATATAAAACCTCTTTCGAGTAGCAATGAAAATTAATATTATTGGAATGGGAAGTAGTAGAGGCGCACGAGGGCAAACTTGATTCTTCTACTAGACGTATAAATTAGTAATAATTATCATATGAATATGTATATATCACGTATATATTCATATGACACAGCAATATTTCTACGCAAAGTGGTATTAAATTCGAAGCGAATTTTAAATAATTCTTTCTTTTTTTACATCACCTGTCATAAATCATCATAAATTGTAGCTATTTTTTTTATATATTACGAGTTTCTCTCTTCAAATGTTTTCTGCATTTTATCTTCTGTCACATACTTTACTGTACTTGAAAACAAGATTCGGCATTGGTCGGTGAGGGATCGTAAGTTAGCAGTGTGGGGTTAATGTTTCTCTCGCGGTGAACGATCGCGAGCGACTCGCGCGCACGCGAGAGCGCGGCAAGAGAGCAAAAAGCGGAAAACGGTTCTCCGCGGTGCGGCGCGGAGGAAGGAAGAAAAGTCGCGTGTCAGGGGGATTAACTGCCGCACAAATCATCGGAGGCGGCCTCTCGCCTCGTAAGCAGGCCTCTCGCCTCGTGTCCCCTCATCTCGGGAGCTGTGTAAGACGGGAATTCTAGAGCAGAGCGGGTAGTACTCACGGCGATTGCTCCGCCATCCGCTGCATCAGGCGGCTCAGGCGCATCGGTAGAGGCTTCCGTAGCAGGTGAGGGTCCATCGGACCCGGGGTCGGGCAACGCAGGGCAACGCAGGGCAACGCACGGCAACGCAGGGCAACATACGGTCGCGGTAGTTGGTGATTGGTGCCCGTACTTTAGGAACGTGACCGCACGACACGCGGCCGGAATCGTTGGAATTTATCGTGACCGAGCGCTTCCTCCCTTTCAATCGATATCATATAATAGTGCTGCGGCGACGAAAGGCGCGTTATCGGGAATGATTAATCATTGTGCCGTTAGCGAATTTTTTTATCTTCTGAATGGGAACGTGTATGAAATTGCAGACATGGATAGTTTACATGAACTGTTTTTCAAATTGGAAATATTTCTAATCTTTAATTTCTAAATATCTTAAATCTTTCTCGATTAAGAAGAAATTGTTGGCAAGTCGCTGTCGACAGTTGCTTGTCACAACACATGCCTACAGACCTTTCTCTTTCATATTCTCGTTCATTTTCTTCGTCAAGTTTTCTGTCAATTTTACTTTTCTCTGTACGATGCGCTTTTCTTCGAAATGTCTCTCTTTTTTCATTCTTTTATCAGCCCGGGGCAACCAATCCACAATATTTCGTAGCGTTCAGTTTAAACGTCTTGTGAATTTTTCTGTACATTGTGTGCTTTTTTCGAAATTAATTTTTTTAATAGTACAATCTCATAATACATGTACAAAACAATGCACGAGTATTTAGTTATTGCTATGTCTATATATTTTTTATTTCATTTATATATTAGTTAAATATTTTCTTTTCAAGTTTTAGCCTGTATAATTTTTAAAGGAATGTGTTCGAGCTATAGAAATCGATATTTCTCGTAGGTACGTTATTTATTTTTTCTGCTATTTTTAATAAGTTTCGACGCAAAGCCTTGCTCGCTTAATGGTATTTTGATTTCGTGTTTTCATTGGCCGTCACGCGTCGATTTTGTCGTTTTCCGCCGCACGTTGCCCAACTACAGAGACTCGCTATTATTAGCCGAATGTTTATTCGCCCTCGTCACCCTTGCACGGTATGATGCACCGCATCGCATTCTATCGGAAACGTCATATTGCGTGCCACTTTCATTGAACGTAGGCAAGTCACGCAAATATTTCCTTCGATAACAAAACTTAATCAATTTTAACGATAATAATTATCGTTGTTGCCAGCCCCATTAATTATTCTCTTCTCTTCATTAGCTCACATTCTCTTAATTCATTACGAGCCTTTAATCTTTCATGCTAACCGACTCGTGTGTGCGTATGTAGATTACTATAATTTTGATAATGGTAATTAACTGATTCAACATCCGTTATTTGAGCATATTATCCTTGTTTATAAAATATCTCTACTGTTATTTATACATTAACAGGGATGCTCTCTATGCATTGCGGTGGTCCTATATTTTATTTCCGCGCGACGGAAATTAGCAAACAGAGAGGGCGGATCGTCGTGCGACGTTAAGTTTTACCGGAGAATATCGCGGGATTACGGTAAAGATTCCGACCCGAGGGCAGAGAAGTCAAATTCGATTAGCGCCTGGCAATATCTCTCCGCTCTTTCTCGTCTGACGCGAGAACGGAAGCGTTGGACTTGATCCACAAAGTTATTCTGTTCTAGATGCCTGGAACTTCTTGTTGATCCGATTAGGGTCGGCTTGATAGAGTCGCGATGGAGGCTGCAGATATCGTTCTGTATAACGCTTGCAAATGATGTCCATGAGAATCAAATCTCACTTTTAATATTAATTTAATATATTAATGTAATGTTAAGTATATTTTCCTTAGATATATTTTAGGCGAACGAATTTGTTCAATTATTCCTCCCCGCTATTACATTTATCGTCGTGCGATATATTATTTATATTATTGAGTTATTGTACTTTTGAAAAGGACCAGGTATATATATATATACAATAACTCAATAATATAAATAATATATCGCATATATATATATATATTCGTTTGCCGTGTACGTGAGGGCTGATCAATCACGTATTTGAGTTGTGTACAGTTTTTCATAGCAATTGGCCCTCATTATACCTGATTCGCCCAACAGCCTCGTAATGGCCACTCGATAACTTACACGCATGTGATTTTATCGATTTAATGTAATCATACATATACGTATAGTCCAAAAGGTAATTGTAATAAAACAGTGAGATATTTTTGCTATGATATTCGGAAATCTCATGTTTCCTCTGATAAATATAATTTTTTTAAAATTTACATTAATAGAGAATAACATTAATAAAAATAGGGCACACATCTATCCATGATGAACGTTATTCGTTAGTTATTCGTACGTTCACGCCGATAGACCGGATTCTTCAGAGATGATTTGCGCGTATATGTATAGCGGAAATGTATATCACGCGCGTCTACATTAATCCCTCCCTGCCCCCTCCCCCTCCCTCTCTTTCTCTCTCTCTCTCTCATTCACTCACCCGTCTCTCCTATTTTGCAATTCAATCTGTGCGCGCAGTCTATTAAGCCATGGCTTTGATTGGTAGGGACCAAAGTACGTTAATTGGATAAAAATTAGCAGTCATTAACACAATTATCCCGGAGATGCGATTGATCAGATCGAATGTTTGTTGTTGCGCGATGTAATTTGAGCGAAATGGAAAATACGATTGGAACGCCATGGCACCACCGCTGCACCGCGCCGCGGCGTTTTATCGCGATTCTCGTGATCGGCTGAACGTTTCGAGATGCGAAAAACGGAATGGTCGTGTATCATTGTGCATTGTTCGCGCGCATCGCAATTGATTATCGAAAGTGGAATCGAAAATGTCACGTCTATCTTAATTTAATACAGAACAGAAGATAATAGTAATTGCATCGCAGGAACACTGTTACGACATACGTATCGCAATTGTTATTTTATTGTGTACATTGCTGTCGTATTTGTCTTTTATTATGATTTTGATTTTTAGATTGATGCGTGATTAACAAATAACGTTCATCATGATGCTAGATGGATGTGTACGCCAGACTTTCATTTATATTACACAAACATTTATATTACGTGTAAAAATATCAAATTCTTCCTTAATGTATTGATTAATTTGAGCAATGTTGTTGGAAATTATGTTGTATTGCTACTTGTGTGTGTATCATATACCTGCGTCCAATACCCGCAATCAGTCCCTAAGCATCATCATTCTCCTGTATACATATAACCATGTATAGATTCCGAGGTGGACGCAATTCTCTCGGGACAATCTGCATACATGCAAAGATGCATATATGCAAATGCAGTCAGATACTGTAGACACAGTTGCTGGTCGTAATCAGGTGAATTAGCACACGACATTCACGTTCACGCGACGATGATTCACGCATAGGGTATATTTCATGTACATGGAAAAAACAGTTCTTCAAATATCCTAAAAGAATCGTTAGACTTTTGTTAAGTCGGGGGGAGGGAGACATCTTTCAAAATGTTAACTTTATGTTATAGTTCCGATTGCACCCTGAAAATTCTAGAGTTTCTTCTTAAAATTCCAAATAGTTCTGTTGAATTAAATAAAAAATCCAATGATAAATGTTTGAGGTGCCAACTTCAGAAAACGGAACGCAAAAAATTACTGCCCGAACCACCGAGGGATGAAAAATTTTTCAAAGTTTTGACAGTTCTGGATAGGATCTCGAGAGTTTTAACGATAGTTATTAACTGAAACCAACATTGGAAAAGATATCGCAATTTTTTATAAGTCGGATCGACAAATTTTTAATATCCAGAAGCTGAAAAATTTGTGAAAGTTTCGACAGTTGTTGAGAATTCTGGATAGTACTTTAGGAGTTTTAACGATAATTATTAACATTTTAAGCGTTAGAAAATATATCGCAATTTTTCTGTTTTCTAAGTTGGCAATCCAAAAATTTATTATTAGATTTTTTACTTTATTTGAATTATTTTTAATTTAAAAAAAAACTAAAATTTTTTGGGGTGCATGTAGAACAAAAAAAAGTTATTTTTTTAAAAGATGAGGTATTTAGAAAGATAATTGTTAGATGTACTATATGTTGTATGTTGTTATAAGTAATATCACAGTAATAACACAGCTACACAAAAAGAAAAAAGTGTCATGTCCGAGAGATTAGATCCATGTATCCCTATGTATTTTGAGGCTCTGAAACTGAATATGACCTCAGAATTGCGCCATCAGATCAGGATTTTTTAATAATTGGGGTGAATAATATAATTTTAAGGAATGTTTGGCAATTTTTTGAGGATAAAAAAATCCTGAACTGATGGCGCAATTTTGAGGTCATATTCGGTTTCAGAGCCTCAAAATACATAGGGATACATGGATCTAATCTCTCGGACATGACACTTTTTTCTTTTTGTGTGGCTGTGTAATTAATTACTAAATCCATTACGCCACTAATATAAATATTATTCGTTTACTTCACTCTTCTGTTATAAAATTTACATCTTTCAACATCTAATAGTTGATTAACCGTTGCTTTTTAGTTTTGTGTAATTACCACTCTTATCTTATTATTTATTATCTTTAAACATCTTATTATTTTAAAAAATATACAAAGCTTCGCGCTTATATATATATTTTTTTTTTCCTCAAAATTGCCATTTAGCTCCTTTCTATTGTTTCGCGGTCCAACTGTGCGGTCATGGACCATAAATGTGACTGCATCAAATCATGACATACGCTGGCCATCCGTTCGAGTTTCACCTGGAGAATACCGGTTGCTGCAGGTGCAAAGAGACCACGTTTCCTTGTTTGTTGGTGAATGTTCGCTTATGTTTACCACGCGGCTGGCCATGTGTTTGCGTATCACATCGGCTAGAGAGAGAAAGAGATAGAGAAACACCCGAGGGCGAAACGTCGTTTGATTCAGCAGCGGGACTGCTCAGTTTTAGGGTCGTTGTGATGGGGTGGACCTCGATGATATGAGGATATGAGGAACGGGGTTAGGAGGGAAGTTGGAGGGAGACTGCACACTTAACTCTGATTGCAAGTACGTATTATGGGCTCTCGGGCTTTCGAGCTTTCGGGAAAGGGGGAGGGGACAGCAAGTTTGGAAATGCATGCCGTGCATCTAGTAGTATGCTCTTGCTGTCCAGGGGATGCGGAAGGGCGACCTTCGTCGCATCTCGACGATGACAATGACGATGACGATGGCGTTCACGTACGCGTGTAGCCACGGGAATATGCACGTGCCTGTCGGCCTGTGTACATATTGGCACGTTCTCTCTCTCGTATGCCCTCTTCCCGAGTCCCAAAGAACGCCGCGTCCCCATCCTCGTTTGCGGTACGATGGACCGTTCATATGGTCGTGGGGAGTATATTACGAGTCGCTTCATCGCGCACGTGAATGATCGGGGGACGATGGTCGAGATTTCCGGCGAGTCTGGCGGATTCGATATCAGCCTTAATGTACCGCCGAATGTCCGTCTCATTATCGTAGAGAAGATATTCCGATAACAGACACTTTGGCCGTCTCAGATTCCCTAATTGTTCCTTCCTCTGGCTTAATCCTTTCAAAGTCCTTTGCGGGACGTTGTAATGTAATCCAAGTTTTAAATTTTGGAATATAAGCATTAATTGAATTCCAATTAATTAAAATTATTTCAATATTCACAATGTACGCTGTAAGTGAAAAATTCAACTTGTATAGAATAATTGGTTTCTCTGTGACTATTATATAATATTTTTAAATGAAATCTAATTTAATTGCACTCTTATTAAATAAATTTGACGTTGCTTACTTATAAATAAGCATTTTTAAGTCGATGGTGATAACTTTTTCTAAAACACTTAACTTTTGAAACAATTTTATTTTTTATACCTTATCATTTATCGTATCACGTTATTGTCATTCATCGAATATACATTATAATTTAATCTCTTTCGCCCAATTCGCGAAATCGTCCGCTTTAACTCGGAAACTCTATCGTTTAACATGAACTTTCCTTAATGAATTAAACCGCTCTCGACTTAAGGATGAGCTTAACTAAATCCGGGATTTCGTCCTTAGCTAAGTTTTCCCAAAGTTCCGCTATTCGCTTCGCTGTCGCGTGACTTTGTTTATACATTAGTGGAATTCGCACGTTTTCAGTTCGAGATCTTATTCGATAATCGTGGCACACATTAAACGAAAGTAAACCGTAATGATCCTTAATATAACACCTTTCGCAATTAATATACGCGTCTAGTGCCAGTTCTGAACACGTTAGTATATTTTAGAATATTCATCGATGTGACTCAGAGAATTTAAAAACAAGTTGTTTGTCAAAATAGCACTAAAATAGTAAACAGTAAATGTGTACACAGTAAAAAATTTTTAACATTTTTGCATGTCCCAGAAAGTCCACTCTAAATTTTAAGTTAAAATAACTCTTATTCCTCTCGTGTTACTTATTGACAAATTAAAAATGTTAAGTAATTGACACAATACTTAACATTTATTTTTACTCATAAGAAATGTTAATAGAACATTTTCGTTCGTAACATTTAACTTATAGGAAATGTTAATAGAACATTTTCATTCGTAATCGTAATGTTAAATTAATTTTGAGACATGTTGATTATTTGAAATAATTGTGTTAAAAGTACTCAAAATAATATTCCATTTTTAAGAGACATACACAAAGTGTTAATTTATAAAGTTGACATAAATGTAACACATGAAAATGTTATAAAAATAATAACATATCAGTGGTATGTTAATTTTACATTGAAGTAGTAATCAAAACGTGGTAATACAAGAAAATTTTAACATATGGACCCATATGTACGCACAATTTTTTACTGTGTATAAATTAATTTCTGAACGTAATCATCGAGAAAGGATATGACATGCCAAATATATCAAAAATAAATTTGTCATACATAGAATAGTATATTAAATTTAAAAAATTACAGAATAAAAAATTTAAACTTACACATCTGCAGGAAGTTTTTTTTTTACAATTTGGATAGTTATTCGAAAAACCAAGAAAAAAATGACCGTATGACTACATGGATCGCTCGGTTAATTAACGATTCGTTCGATTTATTTGACTTACTCGTTCGTTGATCCGTTTCCTTCCCGCCTCTGTCCAACCGTCTCATTATTCGACTGTCATACATCAAATCCGTATGCACACATTCGCCTGGGAAATTTGCCGGGCGCAAATCACGCGGCCCGTTTTCACGAGATTAAATTCATTTTACGCAAATTACCGGGCGCATTCATTCGTCCGTTCGTTTTCATCGCGCCGCGCCGCGCCGTATATCACCGGCATGCGGCCCGGCCGCTACCCCCGTCCCCTTTCTCTCTCGACAAGGGATGCACATTCAGTGCCGTACTGTCGCTTATCGTCGAGCAGCAATAGCAATTATACAACGTGGACCGCTGGATAAATTTTTATAACCCGGCGCGAGGAGATTAATGTCACTTTTAGTGGAACAAAAATGAAAATGTTGCATATTCTTGAAATTAAAATGCCGTACCGTTGTTCGTTGGTGCACAATTGCACATGATTATGCAGCTACATTGCATGCATATATAGTTTACAGTTGTGTAGCGTAGACTTTAGATAGATCTTTTAAATGTGGGATAACAGCACTGAGAGAAATCGTTTGGTAGTTTAGTGATCAAATGAATTTTATAGTTATTGGTACCAAAAACTTTGTTACATTTAACAAAAGAACCAAAAACTTTTTATAATTTGTTGTATGAAAATAATTATTTGATTAAGACTACAAATTGTTTGGTCAAAACAACTATATATTTAGTAACTATCACTATAAAATTCATTTCATCACTAATCAACCAAACTTTGGTTGATTTTACAAAACATTTCTCTCAGTGAGGAAGGGATAATTTAATTAAATGGAAAGAACAATTTTGCTAAATTTTTATTATGTATATTTTTTATTATAAAAAAATAATCTTACGTTATACATACGTACAACTCATGCGTAATAATTTTAACGATATTAATATGCATATAAATAATAATATCTATTGAAAAAAGATTGCACTTAACTTAATATCAAACAATACGAGTATGCCGCAACGCCTCTCACAAAATTAACATTTAAGCGGAGGGTGTATTGCCCGCTGTACCACGGGGCTCGGACACGGACCCTGGACCTATTCGTTTGCTCTTGTCGTGTTTTTGCTGTTCCCGCTTTCCCCTCGTCGCGCCGCGTCGCGCCCTGCCGCCGGCGGCGTCTACCATCGCTTCGCGATTTTCGGGGGATGAGCCTCGTCGCGGTTTTCCCATCGCACCGTGTCGCTGGGGCGACACCAGCGGCGAAAGAGAGTGCCTATAACGTGGGAACCGCCGCGCGCTGCGCCGATGGAGGTAGCGGTGCGCGCCCTTATAATAGACGCTTGTTTGCTTAATTTGGTGATTTACGCGCCGCGAGTTTGCACAACGGCCGGATTCTCACTGCTCGCATCCCGCTGACTTATTGAAAAGCTGCCGACTCTCGAGGCCAAGTCCCGCGGGATAGATTAATGACTAGTCTCTACCGCAGGACTCTCTATCGGTGATTTATGCTGTCCGTTTAGGGCTCAGGGAAACCCGCGTCACGCACGTGATAAACCTTTGAATAAATTGCGCTGTGTAATTTCCAAATATTCTTCTGCTCGATTGATGCTGCTTTATTCCAAGTATTTGCCACCGAGCGGCGCGGCGCGGCGTGGCGGCGGCACTTTCTCTAGAATTCGTAATCGTTCATAAATCTAAAAATCGATTTCTACAATCGAATAACCATAATTCTTTTTTTTTTATTTCAGGTATGTGGGATTCAATAGAGTGCCGCAATTTCTTTGACATTCTCAAACGAGAGGAGGCTTTGCGATTTTTGGTCTGGTATGTATTGTATTGACCAATTTGTACCTCATTCCGAGATTTTTAATCCGACATTTCGATATATAATTATTATTTATTATTTGTTTTCATTCGAACATTCGAGTAGAATTGTCATCTCCCTACGAATCAAGAATATTCGGTATTTCGGAATCGGCTTTAATATCATTACAATTTCCGTTTATCTTGCATATCGTTGTATTCTCCCGCTCTTCTTTTGCACTTCTTTGTCAAGTTTTCTATAAATAAAGGGCAAGGATCTCGAAAACATTGATTGTACTTGTACCGCTCACGCAGTGAATTTTGCTTTTAGAACCGTGACAAAGCGAAATTCCGCAGACGACATCGTCTGCCTAAATGATAGGGCGGGCGGGCGATGCAGGAGAAAGGGCAATAGCACCCTTTTATTTTCGTTGACGGTAACTAGTATATCGCATTTTGTGCGATGATCGCAACGTGTCGCGTAATCGAGATAGAAGCGGCGATTCTTCTTTCTTTCAAAGAGGAGGAAAAGAATCTTTTTTTCTTGTTCTTCTTCTTTCGTATCGCGATATGAAAAGATGCAAATATGGAATATGAGATAAGCAAAGCGTGCTTCCTTTGTAAAAGGAGCAGTGAAAGCAAGAATCGTCTATTTGATTTTATCGACAGATATTACTGATGTCCCCTTGAACAGTACGATAGAAAAAGCAATTCAGCTTTTATGAGATTTATGTAAATAATGTATACATTAATTTAAGATGGGAATTATTATTATATTATTGTCATGATTATATTCACGACTTTTACGTTCGTCGAATTATTTAATGTAAAATATTATCAGGAGCGATAGAAATGCTTCTTATTTATATTTCTTTATTTTTTCAAAAGAAAAGTAATCTCTTACGTCATTTGAACGCAAGAAAGTGATTTTACGTACAGTTGCTATGATAATAAGAATCGATTCTCTTAAAATAAAAAGAACAAAAAAATAGAATATCGAATGAAAAATGTGTAATTTGCGAGCGCGCAGATAGCGAGATAAAAATTTGCAGATAAAATCGAAGGCAACGTTGCTCGTGTGGCTTTTTTTTATCAAAAGAAACGTACGATGTTGTGTCAAGAAGTATCAATATGTCGTTAAGTCTTATCGTGTCGTAGAAAGTTTCTCTCTCTCTCTCTCTCTCTCTCGCCATTAATTAAAAAGATTCGTCGTACCAACGGCGAGCATTTTCATTTTTCATCGAAATGGTCAGAGGGGTGACAGAACTCGGAGAAGGGGGATAGGTGTTGGAGAATCTAGAAATGAATCCTCGGTGGGTCATGCGAGGATTTTTCATTGCAAAGTGAGAAACACGAGAAATAGAGAATCATAGAACTAGAGGAAGGGAGAGAGAGGGAAATGACGGTAGTGAGAATCGCATCTCTTCGACATCGATGTCGAGGAGCGACAGAAGATTCATAGAGGAGAACTGGAGCATATCCCGACGGATGCACTTATTGTTTCGTCATAGCCAGAGGAATCAGAGTTTCTCCCTTTCCTTCCTTTCTTCTTCCTTCCTTCCTTCCTTTTACATATCTTACCTCTTCTTGACTGCACCTATCCACCCCAGTAGCTGCTCCTTCCTTTCAAGCCTCTAGAACGGGCTGCGCATCTTTCTGGTACAGTTTTTTTTTTTCTTATTTTTTAGTTCCTAATCTTTTTTTTCTCTCCTTAGTTGTCTCTCTTTGCGAGAGAAAAAGAAAGTACTGCCACCGGTCGTAATCTCCGAAGGTAACCCCGCGACTGTCGAGTCGGATATGTACGCGACTCTATCACTGCTAATGGTCGAAAGGAGGCGGAGGCGAAGGCGGAGGCAAAGAGGGAAGGTTAATGTTGATGACAAGCCGGATATGGGTTACTGTGAGCAAGTGCGACCGAAAGGTCTTCCGAAGTAATTCGTAATGCTTCCCGGTCCCCCTTTACCTGTTCCCCTTCTGCTCTTCTTATCTCGATTGTCTTACGTGGAGAACGCGAATTCCGTTTGTTTTGCGACGCCTTTCCGCCGAGAGCTCGCGGTAATTAATAGTAATTAATAGTTGCACTGTGCGCGCATGGAGTTTGTGAGGATTTTGCCAAGTACTCCAAGCAGTAGAGAGAACAATTAGATGCAAACTCTGATTGCAATCTCTCAACTCGTGGGAATTTCATTCGACGAAAGTGAAAAGTGAAAATGTAAGCATAATCATGATAATAATAATAATAATAACTTTATAGAGTGTCCAAGATTTTCAAGTTTAAAAAAGTTGATAATATTTCAACAAAAATATGAATGTACCACGAATATAACAGCAATGTTGCTGCTAATAAGAACAGTTAAGAAATTTTCGAAAACATTAAGACCAAATAAGAAATGGAGATTACTATAAATACGTGTTTGCTGGGTAGCCACATTTCTCTCCGTCAAAGATTCTCTAATCATTTTGCATCATTTTTTCAGCGAAAATTTAACATCAATTTTTTCCCATAGTTTTGAACCATTTAGTTTTGGATATTGTTGTGGTTAATCGCTAAATTAGGTTCTCTAAATTTTTAATTGGAAATTTTTAATACATGTTTGGCAAAGATTTCTGTAAATTCGATATATTTATGCTATAATTATTATATTATATATTTATGTATAATAGGATATAATGACTCATCATCTTTCACTTTTTTTACACTATTACTCGAAACAATGCCACGAAATGTCAGCATTTTAAAAATTTTCTAATATAATTATCCTAGAGAAACATACACAGTAGTACATTTTCCTATTCTTTTTCATCGTGCACTTCAACAAGAAATTCGCGACAATGACGTGCACGAAGCAAGCACAGGGTCGTCAGACAAAGGATGTGGGTTACCGCAACTAGTACCTTCTAAACGATTCTCGAGTTCGCTACTCGCTATTTTCTTTCTTTCTTAAGGTTATTGTGGAAACGTTGCCTAATTGTGGCCTAGATTTTTTTTCACGAATTTCTCTTTATTTTTGTACTGATTTTTAGCGAGAGGGAAAAATAGGGCAACGTTATAAAAGTAAAAATCTGAAAGTTATTTCTTATTTTGTTTGTTCTTATTTTATTGTTAATTTATTATTTCTCCTCTTCTTGCTCTTTATATATATTTATTTCCATATAAATATTATTTATTTATGATGAAAACAATTCATACGACAGTCGATAGATACATGAATTTCGAAATTTATTGTCACTTTTCATAAAACAATGATGCACTTTATAGAGAATTATCGATAAAAAGAAAAAGAAGAAAAATTCGTATTCGGTCAGAGAACAGTGAATCGTGTTGCTGAAGATTTATGCTTCCGGACATTCGCGTATCCGGGAAGAAAAATATTGCGATCGAAAAAAGCCCTGCTAACTCACGATCCTTTATCCAGACACGCCCTAGTGGCTTTCCGTGATGGACAACGTACCCGTGTAGGGTTCGCCCAAAAGTTTAAATTCGAGTTTAAATCTCCCTGTGTTCACCGAGGGATCAAAGGCCGAGAGTGGGATGTAGAGAAGTCGGAAGTTAAAAAAGATCTTACATGTTCATGGAGTAGTAATATGGACAGGATTTTAATATTTTACTAGAAAACTTGAAAAATTCAATTTCTTCATTAATTCAGTGCTTGCTTCAATTTCAAATTATTTATAGTCTTTTTCTAATGTAAAAATTCACAAAACAATATATGGTTTTATTGTTGCATTGATCAAATATGATTAAATTTAATTAAAAATGGGAATAAAATGTTTTATTCCTAAATATTAACCAGTCAATATAATAAATTTAATTAATTTTTATGTACCACTTAATATATTGTTAATTAATTTTATCAGGTTAGATATTATTTTACTATACGAATTCTGATTGGACGCGGATTTCGACATTTGCTATTTTCTTATCTTAAAATTAAAAAAAATCGAGTCCTTTCTTTGTGACTGATGATGGAGGAATCGGGGATAAGTTGCGTGAAAATCTTAAGTCAACTTTAAAGCCGCCATCTGTTTCAACAGATCAGACAAGACCGATGCTCTCAAGATTACGCAAATCCGATATTAGTCTTGGCTAGGTTCAAGAATGAGAGGGATTAAGGTCTTGGAAGGAAGCAGGGAGAAAAAGAGACCTCGATCATCTACAGAATTATTAAGAGTATTATGAATATGATACAGTGCTTCAAATAACATTTATTTAAAAAAAAGTATTGTATCTTTTATAAATTTATAATAAGGGTATCTTCTTCTATAGCATCCACGTTACTCTCTTTTTAATTTTAGTCTATTTTTTATTCCTTATAATTGTGCTAATAGTATCAATCTATAATATCGTTATTAACGTGTGACGGCTACCTGAATATTCCATCGAGAAAGTAGAGGGTATATTAATGCAAACGATAGTCTTTCCATTGAAAGATTTTGGAAGAGCGCACTTCGGCCATTTATAATCACATCGTTCATATTTCTTTCAACGTCCGCGAAACGGAGTATTAGCAGTTTCAATAGAGCTTCATTAGGAATTCAAGAAGCGTCGGGTCGGGAATCGGGTCTCAATCAAGCTATGGTACAGAAGAACTTCTAAGAGACACAAGAGTACTAATAAAGACAATATTTGCCGAAAGTCAACGCACTAATGAAGTACGATCGAACTCGGGATTTGCGTTATAAGAGATACGCGAAGAAATTCACTTATTAGCGAAACTTTGTATCAACTTTCGATCGTCGGCTGCATAGACCTTCGCTATCATAAAGTCGTTATGTTTGTTCGTTCCCTTCCTGTCGACCCCAAGTAATTTCGTAATATCGTCCATATGCAATTTCCCATAGGTAACTTTATCTTCTTGTTCGAACGATCCGGTTTGAAAAACACTAAAAATTTTTCAATCTAAGAAAAAATCCCGTTTTTAATTTCACTAAAGAATACATGATTGAGATGAAGCTTCTCATTTAATTTATAGTAAAATAATTTATATAATTTTCATTTATTAATTCATAATAATTTTTCATATAATCTCAATTAACGATCTTTAATTGCAAAGAATTAATCATAGGCGATATTCTGTTTCATACTTTTAGTTGAAAATATATAATGAGGTGCTTTTATTATTATTTTTTTTTCTCGACACTTTATGCAAATGATACGATGTACGAGTATATTAACATCGTTATAGATATTTGGAAATCCAAGATAACACAAAGGTATATTTATATATACATATACCTAATGTCAGTATCGTGCATTTTATGAGACACACACGAGCAGCTCTTCAAAAATTCAGCATGCTTTCGTCGAGAATGGTGTGCTCGGCTTAGAAAGAAGAGATCAAGAAAATCCGTATACAATCGAAGCATCAAATCTGACAAGTACACTGGCCTCGAAAAGTTTTCCAAGCACGACGAGTATAAATAAACATAATTTTATACATGCTTTTTTATGTAGATCCTCTCGCACAATAGAATGACCAATTTTATCTTCAGTCATATTCTATGAGAGAATCGGAAAGACGTGTGACTCTCTGCGGAGATCGGCGGAGGAGTAGCCGTAAAAAAATCAACGTCGTTTCTTCCTTATTTTTACCAGACTTTTCGGTGATATTGTATATCGTACGTAGCACACGTACGCACGAAACGGTCGATTCGAGGTCCTTTATCGTCGACATGCGAGTTTGTGAACGGAGTATCGTCGAACAATTTGCCATCCTATCGTTTCCGAAATCCCTGTAAAGTGCCTCGGAACGCCATCGCGAAGCCCGCGTCGAATTCTTCTTTCGGCGACATTTCGGAACTTTGGCTCCAGAGATAGAGAGAGAGAGAGAGAGAGAGAGAGAGAGAGAGAGAGAGAGAGAGAGAGAGAGAGAGAGAGAGAGAGAGAGAGAGAGAGAGAGAGAGAGAGAGAGAGAGAGAGAGAGAGAGAGAGAGAGAGAGAGAGAGAGAGAGAGAGAGAGAGAGAGAGAGAGAGAGAGAGAGAGAGAGAGAGAGAGAGAGAGAGAGAGAGAGAGAGAGAGAGAGAGAGAGAGAGAGAGAGAGAGAGAGAGAGAGAGAGAGAGAGAGAGAGAGAGAGAGAGAGAGAGAGAGAGAGAGAGAGAGAGAGAGAGAGAGAGAGAGAGAGAGAGAGAGAGAGAGAGAGAGAGAGAGAGAGAGAGAGAGAGAGAGAGAGAGAGAGAGAGAGAGAGAGAGAGAGAGAGAGAGAGAGAGAGAGAGAGAGAGAGAGAGAGAGAGAGAGAGAGACGTTCCAAAAGTTTCTTGGAGTAACGACTCGCTTCGCAAAACTCTACCGATTTTTCCCGTTGCAAAAGTTCGCGTACTATCGGCTGCCTGGAATAATAAATTCAGCAATGCGTTGGCAGATCCCCCTCCCTTTCTCATCCTTCTACATTCCTGGCTGGAGTTCAGTCCTAGTTTGAATCCAGCAGTCTTCTGAAATGATCTAAATTGACGCGCGTAAAAGATGCGCGTTTGTTTGCCAAAAACGCAATGAATGCAGAAGCTCCGTACTTACCATGGTACATCAAGTAGCATTATGTCAAAAATTATTAGACATTCTCGGAGTTACGAATAAATTTCGCGTTACGCATGCAGTGATATTAGAAGAAACTTTGCTGTTTTCCGTAGAGAAAATTTTTGAAAATCAATGTGTTTTCACATATCGAATACTCATAAGCTTTATCTGTGCAAATTCTCCAATCAAGCGATACTTGTTCGATATTCAATAAACATTCGTTTAATTTTTTGTTTTCATTAAGCATTTTGCAATAAAATGATAAACTTTTGTTGAGGAAAGAATGAGATTAGGATTAAGTGAAGATTAAGATTTTGCAATGACCAAGTATCGAAAGCCATTCCGAGTCTCGAGACTTTACTTCTGTAATTTTCTTTTCCACGAGACGAGTGCTGTAAAGTGTCGACGAGTGTGACATCCATATGGAGCGCAGTGTCGCATAATGTAAGAAAGATATATGAATTATGTAGCGGTGAGCGTTTTAGACGGTTGCCTCGAGAGAGATATTAATATAAAATCCCTTAAATATTAATAGACAGGATGAGTCGACGAACGTAAGGTACGAGTACGATTTACGATTTCTTCTTCGGCATAAAATATTTATGATGAAACAACATTCCGATATTTCTTTTATTTCTCTTCAAAATTCTGTAATTTAATAGAAGAGATTATTATGATATAAACAAAAGATAAGTAAAACATATGAGAAAAATTATTAGATCTTATCTGCATTTATTATTTCGCTGATATATTGTTGAAAAAACTGTTAAAAATATTTTAAACTTATAGCGAACCTACACAGAAAGAATAATTTTGTTAAAATACAGATTTGAAAATAATTATGTTGAACCATTTAAAAAATTATATCGGATGTTTAACTTTGTTGCTAGAATGTCAAAACTGTTTGCAGCAACATTATCATGCTTGAGCGTTTTACAGAATTATTTGGATGACCCGATATAACATTATTTTCTGATCTGTATCTAGTTAAATTTTTAGATGCTGCAGTAAATTTTTTCTTTTTGTGTAGGAAAAACATTTAGAAAATGTTTTGTAGTAAAGATTGCTCTCTCTCTCTCTTTTTCACCTCCCCCCCTCGAAAACGCGTATACAAGCTTAGTCGTTTAGATGATAGTTTGAATATTGTAGATACAAAATTGACAAATTTGCAGTTTTGCCTCGAGAGCGCGCGATTTTCACGATTTATTCATTTTTCGAGTATGAACAAATAAAATTTAATAGGTAAACGTGTCGAGGCCGCTTAAATCGATTATCAATGGGGGTGCATTTTGCAACGTTGCAATTGCAAAACATAACATCATAACTGGCCTTTATTCTTTTGTAATTTTTATCCGTGTAATTCGAATGGGGATGTACACCGCGAGCTAACACTTTGCCGCCAGCGCGACTAATTTGATTCAATCTCGCAAAATTATTACGCGCGTTCCTCGCTCGCCTTTTCATTCAATTATCGCCATTTTCTTTCGCGCAGCCGAGCCTCGTTCCCCGAATTTGTTCGTGTGGAAAACGAGAAAATGGGACGGAAAGAGGCGATGTTCAGACCTCGGTCAATAATATCTTCAATAAATTGTCGACCAAATCGCAGGCCTTTGCAGAATTTCGCAATATATTTAATCTGAACGTGAACAATCTTGTGAGTTACAAGGAAATTTATTGGCTGTTACGGGTTGATCAAAGAATGAAAAAAGAAAATTATAAAAATTATATTTGATATACTGAGAATGTATGTTTTTAATGTTATAAATGTTCTAAGCTCTTTTAGGCAAAAAATATTAGGACATAAAATTAATAAAAGATTAGGGACATTGTATTATCTCATTAACATTAATCTATACATGTGTTTTCGGATGTAGGATACTAACATAAATTCAACACCCCCACTTTTAATATTAATTTTCTGGGAATGAGTGGAAGCAAAGAATTTGAGATTAGAATAAATTAGCAAAGTAATGTCTAATTATATATTACATATCCATTTGTGTTTTAATCGTGTTAGATTCATAAAAGTGATTAGGATGTTCTAAATCTTTCTCTCATTAAACTTAATTTTGGCGTAATGAAAAAATATCAAAAGATTTGTATCAAGAGGCTTTTTCGTGCTTTCAACGAAACACAAACTAAATCGTGAGTAATACATTATTCTGATTTAGGTATCAACATTATATGTAGTGATTTTCTAATTCTTATCGTTTTAAAGATTGAAAGGAATATGTCTATACGTTCATCATTGAGACGATTAAACGCATCTATCACTAATCCGTATAATTGTCGTCTCCAGCATCCAGTGCAATGCGCCGACCTCGTCGTTACAATTTGCCGTCGAGCGTCTCCCGCTTGAAAGTTGCAAGGCACCATGAAAATAACCGGGGTGGTCGCGTCCAAATAACTCTCGGACCGCGGTTATGGTGTTACGTATTCCAAGACACCCTACTCGTGATAAACGCGCGGACTCTTATTTTAGCGGCTCCGGACGCTCAGTACGCGCGAACAGATGTAAAACATACAGTTTCTGCGCGCGGCACGTGGCGCTTATAATAAAGCAATACGACGATGCATCGCTTGGATGTGTGCACACGTGAATGGGATGTTCCAGATTTTTTTGGATGTTCCGGTCAAGGGCAAATTGTTCAAAGTATCTTCCAGATTGATAATCCAATAATCTAATTTTAAACGATAAAATATAAGCGATGAAAGATTTTACATATTATAGAAAAATTTTTCTTAGAATTTATCTTCAAAATCATGGTAGTCATGGGACAATATAAACTTTGATGAAATTTATCATATTTTTAGTAAAATTTGGCTTAGTAAAATTTAACCATTTTTTTTTTAAAGATAAGTTAAATTCTTCAGTCTATATTATTATTTATGACTATCATGATTTGAGAGGAGAAAAAATTTTCTTCGTGTAGGATAAATCTACTCTTGGTTTAATTTGGAATAGGTTTTCATTTGAGATTTGTTACAAGGATGTATACCATACGTCTGATACTATAATAAATAGGCTTTCCCTCTTACTGTCGCTAAGATAAAATCGACTACGGATTGATTAAAGGGGAGACTGACTTGCGCCTATTTTATTACATCCCGTGCGCTCGCTCGCGCGAATGTTTCACCATGTGCGCGGCGCGGCGTCGATATATAAACAGATTTATAAATTTCTCGTTCCACACGATTTTCTCCGCAGCTTCTCGACTGCACTCCGAGCTGTCGTAAAGCTGTCGCTTCCGCGCTGGATAATAGCGGTGCGCGCGAAGCAAAGTGTGTTTGACACGCATCGCGTTTAACGATCGATCGAAACGCGGGAGAGGCATCGTCGCTCTGAGAAGATAATAGATTTTATCTAGAGAAAGAATAATAGAGGCACCCCTCGTCCTCGCCCTCGCCCTCGCCCTCGCCCTCGTATCGAGGCACGCGAGAGAAGCGAGAGAAACTTGTTGGACTCTGGAAATAAATGGAACGCTGTAAATAGAATAGAAATGTAACTCGAGCAATCAGAAAATTATGTAAAAACTTCAATAGTGGATGTAACGAGTTGGATGTAACAAGTTGCTAATAATTTTCAAATAATAATTAAAATTTGGGTTTCATGATTCTGTCGTGATTTGAGTTCTTTCTTTTATTAGAAAGAGCTCATAAATAGAAAACACATTTGCGAATGGCAGCTTACTTTTGAAGTGGCTCACACATTTGAGTATCAACTCGCGTTGAAGAAATTATCTTTAACAAATATGAAATTTTTCTGCCGTGTTTCGCGCGCGAGGCACGAGATCATTGATGGATGAAAAGAAAGGATGAAAGCCAGTTACTGCCGACTCGGTTTCCGTATCGAGATACCGATTCGGCTTTTACCCGGATTCTCCCGGAATCGAGGGAACCTTTGAAGAGTAAATGGAACGAGCGAAACAAAACGACAGGCGGAAGTCAGAGATCTCGCGGAGAGAAGAAAACCTGTAGAAGCAAGAAAAAAAGGAGAAGCAGGTTAAAGATGAAAGAGAGAAGGAGAATGAGTTACGCGAAGGAGGAAAAGGGCTGAAGAAAGGAGAGCCCCGGGGAAAGCGGGAGGGAATTGGCGGGCACATGTATAAAAGGGAGCTACAGAGATAAAGGGATTAACACGTCGACGAAATGCGGTGAGTCCTGGTGAGTCCGACGGTCGATCGTCGTCGAAATCGTATTTGTTCGGGGTCTCCCTGTCCCTCCTTCCTCTCCCTCCCGCCTCCCATTCTCTCGTTACCATTCTCCTGGTTCGCGTTCATAGCCGTTCCGACTGTTCCGAGCTGTCCGCCACTATCGACGGCGGCAGCGGGATTCTCGCGCTATTCGATTCCCGTTGCTCGACGGTTGCTCGGTGGTTTGAGAGCGCGATCCCGCCACGCCAGACGAGATTAGGCTCGATATTGCCTAACGAGAGCCGAGCTCGCTTCTCCCCTTTCCTCCAAGCGTTGTAAATTAGAACGGGCGATGCCGCCGCGCCCACGTATATTCAAGGGTCAGTTTCTTACGCTTTGGGAATCTCTTCTCTGTCCCCGCTGAAACATATCTTTCTCAAACTAGTTAATTTCATTTTTTGCTTTAAAGTAACTGACAGTTGCGACAAAAGCGATTTTATATTTCGTGTCGCGATAGTATTTTTTTCAAGTACAAATGAGACGCAACACTGTTTTTTTATAAAAGAATTATTTACATCTAACATTTAATTTTCTAATTTAGTAATTAATAATTTAATAATGTTAATAAACATGTAATTAATTAATGTAAGTGTTACTTAACATTTGTGTTCCTTAATTTCAAATAGAAATAATTATTAATGAATTATAATTACATACACTTTAATACTTGAGTACAGCAAAGTAGCAGTACAAATTTATTTGTGGGCAATATTAATCTCATTCATCACATGTCTCATTATATGAACGCTATTAATAATAATATTATGTAATAACAATATTATTATTATTATTATTAATATTATTAATAATTGTTAATTACTAATCACTAATACTATATTAGCATCATTGAAATTCTCAATTGCTACAATACATTAATTAGTAACTAAATTATAATTGTAACTAGACCATCCAACGCGAGGTTTACTTCAATAACAAAGCATTTCCTTTTTAACTACGAACCTTATGTTCGAATTATACGAAACTACTGGTGCACATTCAGTTGGCTTTTGTCTAGCTATGTGAGAGCTAGCTGCTTCGAAGTATCGAGATTTCGTGCACAATACGTTGTGCAATACTGTTAAACGCGACGCGCGATGATACAGCGAGAATAGATGGACGAAATCTGTCGAATAAAAGGGTTGACATGTCAAAAGCCTTTTGGCAGGGATCAGACGACAGGATGCACGCGTTTCGGAGCGGAAAATCGCTTCATCGGGTTTGTTTTCCGCTCGTAAACGGATATTTTGTTGCGAAATTGTCTGTTCTTTATCGTTCGCGAGGTCGCGAATTGCTGTCAAAAATTGAATTGGATTATTTCAAATGAGCTAATTATTACGGCACTTTCTACGCAATATTTCTAATTAAAGGATTAAGAAAAAAAAATTTTTTTTAAATAATATCTACTGTAGTAGTGAAAGAAAAAATGGAAAATTTCCTGCTTCTACATGTAAGAGAAGATAAAAATTAAATTTTCAAACAATGGCATAAACTTTCTTTCAGAACTCATAAACTACGAATGTTAATTAGAAAATTTTAAATACAAAGTTTGCGTTGCTAATTAAAAAATACTTAGCATATTTAACTATGTATTTCGATCATTCTAATGATAAAGTTTTGTTATATTTATTATTTTTTTATCGGATCGTTAATGTGGGAATATCAGTTTCATAAAGTAATCTTGTAAACTGAACATATCGAGTATTGTATTTCACGATCAAATATTATGTTTTTTTTAAATAAAAGTACATTTGTTTTTGCAAAATGTTTGCAAATTTCAAATCCCACAGCATATTTGTAGCATTGTGAAAATTAAGTAATTTAATAGTTCATATAACATAGTTTCAGAATTGTCAATTGTCGGACAACATAGAAGCAATTCGTAATATTAATTTCACACTTAGAAAACATTATTTATATCAATATGAGAAAAATAAGATAATATATAATAGAAAAATATTATAGAAAAGAATGTGAGAGATTTCAGAACATTTAGAACATTTTAATATGAAGCTGAAAAGTACTTGAAAATATTCGGTTATTTTTATACAATCTGATATTATCGGAGAGATTGGTTGAACATTGATTTTTTCGCATCATATCAAGTCGGTTTACCTCTTTCTGTCCTTTTCTCTCCGCTTTCATGGACGAGAATTTGAGAGGCCGTGGAAATCAGAGGGCTCCAAAGCAGTCGCAATTGATACTGAAAGTAGTTTTATCGCAAATATTCTATTGAAGCTTAATTTTTCGCTTCCACCTCGGCGCGTCATAGTGGCATCAACAGCACGAGAGCAGCACGAAGGGACGAAGGGACGAAGGGACGTGGTCTCGGACTATTGTTTCCTCCCGCATTTTTGCAACGCATTCGTACTTGTATCCAGCGAGCGACGCGGTGCCGCATTATCCGAGCGATACGAATCCGCGTCCATTGGTTTTACCGTTTCTCTCCTCTTCTTCTCTCATCTCTATTTGTTCGCCTCCTTCTCTTCTCCCCCGCTCTTCTCTCTTTCTCTCTGTTCTTTTTCGTTCTTTGCCGTTCGGTGATGTACAGCGGCGCGCGCGCGCGACTTTATTAGAATTTTATTGGATTGCCGCGCGACCGCTTTCATTAAACTGGATGTTGCTAATTGAGCCGAGGCTTCAGGCCTGTCTCTCTTTTCTCTTTTCTCTTTTTTTTTCTTCCCACTCTTTTTTGCCTCCCCTATCAATTCCCGATACAAATATGACACGTAGATCTCGTCAACGCGATACACCGTTGCGAAATTTGTTTCTCGCATCTATCCCTTTACCCCAACACCATCGCGTAGGGACGGAGGGCCTTCCTCTTATTTACTCCCCTCGCACACCCTCTTGGACTCTTTCTGTTTTCCGCCACCTTTTCGCCCTCGACTCTCGTCGCTTCTCCCTTTTACTTTCCCTGTGCGCTTTCATTTTCTTTTTTCTTTTACCTTTCTCCTCGCCACTTTTTCGCTCTCCACTTTTCGTTCCTCTCTTTCCTTTTTCAACCCCGTTTTCTCCTTTTTCCGCGCTAGTGTGTAACATTTGGGAGGGATGAATACATCGGATACTTTGAGGGGATCTAAATAGACTTTACACAGCTGCGCTATTCTTCACGACTGCCTTTCCATATCTCGTTGCAACAGATGATTTCCACGTCTTGTATCTTTTTCGGTTATAAAGCTCTCTTCTATTTTCTTTTTGCTGTGAAATTATTTCTTCTTCTCTATTCTTTCTCGTCACTGTAAAATATTCTCGGGATCTACGAATGATCCTCGAGCGATATCTGCTCGGGTTGATTCGTAGCATGATTATTTATTGTGCCTCTTTTAATATTAATGTATAGAGAGTGGCTCGTGTGTCGGATGCTTGTTCAGTCACAAATTCTATAATATATTTTAGCATCTTTGTGTGTCATTAAACAGACATATTTTTGATATAATCTGTATCCGGAGAGATGGTAGGTTTACACCAGCCCGATAATCATTTAATACATTATTCTCATTCGCGGACTGAAGTACGCGGTCTCGCATGCGGATTGTAATGAGAATGCATTATGTTAAATACGCTATTAAATATTTATCCGCGAACGTGTTTTGGGACGCAATTAATAAATTCATCGCGCTGCATGCATTCGGCGTTATTAGCGTTATTACCCACTTTAGTATATTATTACCGGCGGTACTATTTAGCATCATTACTCGTGCTCGATGTACGTAATGGGACTCGAATTCGATTAATTGAGTTGAAGCATGGCGCGGTTTTAAACATGCCGGTCACGTAGCGATGAAGTGCTAACGAAGATAGCGCAAACACGCGCTCAGTTTCTGGATCGTTAAATATTCCAATGCGCTATCTCGGCTCGGGCTTGTTGCAGGGGATGTGTATACGAGTATACCTCTAGCCGGCGCTGCGCGGCGTCTCTCAAAACTAGGGTTGTCCTCTGCTATGATAGGGGAAATCAGCGCCCTCGGCTAACCCTTAATTAAATGCCTCTCGTTGCCCATTGGCCCTATCATCAATAATTTTAGTAAACCGTAGACCGAATGCTAATTCTATTCGTCGCCGTCCGTAAACTTTCTTACGCCTACTCCTTACGCTTAATAAAGAGAAAAAGTTAACAATTTACATTCGATTAATAAAGAAAAAAGTATTTGATATTCCGTAAGTATCGATAATTGAAAGTTGGAATAATTATTGTTAAGGGCGTCATTTTTATATTATATCGTCATATTTATTATTGTCAGTAATAACAACATAGTATGTTACACTAACAAAAAGGTTTATAATTACATAATTTAAATATAATTATAATCATTTTCAGTGTTTACTATATTTAAATTATAGTAGTTACAATTATTATTTTTACATTATATAGTAGTAATAAAAATAGAGCTTTTAATCATAATTATTTTAACATTTAATTATAGTCACAAGTAGTAAATACTCTTTTCTCTCAATGTTGATAATGCATCGATAAACGATATTGAGATAATCGAGTTGCAAGAAAGCTAAATTCACCCTTCGCGAATCGAATTTCGAGGATGCCAGTTATCATTTAACCAGGATACGTAAAACGTGTTGGCAGGCAAGTGTCCATGCCTGTACGAGCAATGAAAGCGAAGAGCACCGCGAGAAAATGCAATTTCAGCGACAGGGGTCTGCATTAAAAAGAGTATTTAGCTGCCGCGGGAATTTCCTCGCGTCGTCGTAGTCGGAACGACGTTAATGGAGTCTGTGCACTTCACAGTTTCCACGGGTACATATCCGAAACTCGAGCTAGGGGATATATGCTCGGGAAGTTTGTCGCTTTAAATAGTCCGGCATTGACTCGCGTGTCGCTTCGAAGAAAGTGGTCCTCGACCGCGCTTGTATCTTTTCGCGACGGCGGCGGTAGCGGCCGCGGCCGCGAAGTTTTCTGCGCGGGAACGGTGTAATTCCCGAGGGATTTTTCGTAATTGAAAAACTTTCCAACAGCCTCGCTAATCCTTTGAACCGGACGTTAGAGTCCGTGAGCCCGCCACAAACCTCTCCCCCTTCTCTCTCTCTCTCTCTCTCTCCCTCCCTCCCTCTCTCCTTCCCCTCTCCCAATTCTTTTAAAAAAACTTTACGCGAGTTTGCACAACCGTTTGCCACTCGTGTGAGAAAACACGCGTTACCAGAGATACAGACATGCAATGCATTCATGTCATATTTTGATATTCGCATTGAGAGAATATCTGCATGTCGTTTGTGGGTATGTACATACATATTAAGAGAAAATTATTAAATAATATTTAATAATATAAATGTATTATGATATTAATAATATAGTAACACAGAACAATTGCAAGTGGATGTTGTAATCGATTGAAGAAATCATGCAAAGAGAGTACCATTTTCGATTAAAAAGTACATTATAGTGCCCAATAATAATTTTTGCTTGAAGTTTAGTCAATTATCAGTTTATAATATATAACAATAATACAAATATAATATTGATCAATGTAATAAATAATATTTAATATGACAACTGTATTTAATTGAATAAATTTATTATAATTTTAGTAATTACAATATATAATATTATAGTCATATTATCAATTATCAATTAAAAATAAAAGATAAAAAAGTGCTTCTTCATTTTGAGCTTCTTCAGCAATGAACAGCCTGCTAATAAAGTGGTAGGAAAGACATGAAATGCCTTCATGATCAAGTACGATAACTACTTACAAGTTTTTCGATAAATTTTACGGTAATGACCGAGGTTCCTAATTAAGCGTTAGTTGTAATTGCCTTCGGGAATAATAGTAAATTAATAACATACTTACGTGTTATACCCGCTGCGGCTATAAAACACAAGTATTATTATTGCAACAAGTTACCAAAGACAGTATAAAGGGGACATTAAGAGGTTTCCGTAAGGTGTAAATGGTCTCTCTCCGACGGCTGTTGCTCCTCGATGCAATAAATTTCTTACGTTCGTCGTTAATGGCACGCGACATGTCGATGGAAGCTTGGAGAATTTTACAGCCCATATAGGCCGTTCAGGCGAATGGCAGCTGACTCTATAAAAACTTTATTATTATTACGAGATATTATTCACTCATTATGTAATATAAAAGCTGTAGGCTTTTATAAAAAGATTGTTGGTATAATTTGTGCGGCACAATAACTTAATTCTTGAAAATTGTATTTTTACGTGGAAAAAGAAATGATATATTAACAGCATTAGTCACAACAGTAGTTAATTGGAAATAATCTTATTAATTCAGTATTAATAACAAATAACATTTTATTAGAATAAAGCATGACGTATTTGTTTCATTAACATTATTATTAAATTAACAATATAATTTTCAGTTAGATGCTTTTTCGGCTAATGCTGTACTATTACTTTTTCCCATTATTCCTACTATATATCAGAGAAGACATCGTGTCTAAAAAAATAGTTTTCTTCTTTTTTACTTGGGTGCGAAATGCGGCAACTTGATGTTTAAAGTTTTAATAGCTTTAGATTGTTTTGAACAGAAAAATTAATTGAAACAAATTGTCATTATTATAGATGAAACATTATGACCTATAGAGAATACGTATTCCTAAAGAATCGTATGTCTTTATTTTTTACATTTTATTGTCGTATATATATATATATATATATATATGTATGTATATATATATGATTTCCTATTTAGAAGCATACCGTAGCATCGATGAGTTAGAAGTCTGGTCGTGAATGTTGGATGAGTTATGATTAAGATGAATAAGCTCGAGTGTCGTGACGCTTCGCGGATAGAAAGGGAATCGCAATCAACGGCACTAATCAGAGCGAGGAGAGAGATTAATAATCTCAGCGTGTCTCCGAGGAAGTAAAATAAGTCTTATATATTGGACAATTCGGGATCAAACTTCGGCATGACGTGAAAATAATTGGAGGAGAAAAAAGTCATGAGACGGCCATTGTACAAATATCGAATTAACGTGCGATATTTACATGCCAATTTGTCAATTACGTGGGGAAAAAAAACATAAAAGAATCATAAAATTATCATTTAGAGTGCAATTTAGGTAAAAGAATAATGTTTTCTCGAGTGACAGAATTGTTTGATGAAAAACACAAACATTTGTGTTTGTTTACTTATAAAACATTTATTTCAAAAATTGCGGCGAAAGTGTGAGCTGGTAAAGAGAGTTTTCCTGATTATTCCGCGCGAAATTTATTTTCGCTGTTAAATGCTGATTCTTCTTTCAATAATCGTCCAAGTTGGACACCGTTCCGCATTTCTCTAATTAGTTAATATTGCGGCTGTGCTGATTATTTTGAAACTTAAACTCCGTTTAATCATCATTAACACCTCCAATAGCGGAGTGGCGCGAACAATCTCCGGAACAAAAACGTAAACATGGTAGTCACGGCGCGATGGGGGGGTTTTGTCGCTTCGCGATGCAACCATCAGGTGGATAACGACGATAAGCTTAGCAAGAAATTAGTAAATTACAGTTGCGAGTCGTGGGACGGAGTGTCCCGGAAGTACCGGGAGTTACGTCTTTATTTAATAAGAGGGATGGGAAAGTCGCGAGTCTTCTGTTTCTAAATAAAAAATCAAATAAAAATGATATTTTATGAAAAGGGGTGAAAAAAAACAAGTTATTTAAAAAGTTTAATCTCGTTTTGTGAATACTTATTTTAAAAAATTTATTGAAATCTGTATGTCTTTTAGTTTTGACTGATTGAAATGAATCAAATGAAATTTTGATACTGATGATATAGATTTTGTGATCAGTATCTGCGATTAATGTCTTTGTATTTTGTCATATTATTATTGCATTTCGTTAATTATTTTGCGATATCGAGATTTCGAGATACAATCTAAATATAATAATTTTATATATTATATATAAATTATGGATAAAAATATTATTTTAGGCTATACCATTTTATGTAGAAAAAAATATTGTTGCAAATTATTTTATTTCATTAATATCAATGAAAACAATACGTTATTTTAGAGAAAAATATTTTATAGAAATTTCATTTTCTTGTATAAATTTGCTTTATGAAATTGTATAAATCTTATAAAATTTTATTAAGTAAAAAAATTCAAGTTTTTTTATTCTCTACGTTTTAATCATAGTAGGTATTTCTCTCGATATTAGAAATATCGAGAATTCAACATCCCTGGCAGCTCCTTACGAGCTTGTTAACCACTTGACGATTCTAAACTACCAAGTTTCTCAGTTTGGAGGTAACGAAATATGTTACCTCTATTATAGGCTCATATCGTGTTAGGCATGCAATTTAACACGTATCACGAAATCACATTAATTGCGGCGTTCGAAGCGTCTCAAAATTCCTTTCCAACTACAGGGACTAAATTTGCGTGCCTCCCTACGCGATTATCATTCTCGTCCGTCACACTTTCGTTATATCGTCGCGGGCATACAGCAGGGAGATAAATTTCACGCCGTTATTAAGGGACACCCTCGAGACTAGAGTGTCTCATGGCTTCGCATCTGGCAAGGATAATGTTTCCCGTCGACCCTTCCTACCGTAAGAGCTCCCTTTTGTAAAAAAAGACATATTTGATGTTGCAACACGCTGATGCAAATTTGTATGGTTCAGAATACAAATACGCACAGTTATGTTTTTGAAAGATATGTAATGTTTAAAAAAAAATTATATTATAGTAAATTGAAAATGATTATTAGAAAAAAAGTTGTCACAAAAGGAAATAATTATTGCATAAAATAATTATTACAAAAAGTATTTTGAAAAATGTCTTCTCTATCTGAAAAATTATAGAAAACTTGAGAACATTTAAAACAGAAAGTAATTAATAATTTGTTCTTCAAGATCGTATTATAGGAAATAATAACCAAGAAGCTTAAATAATAATTAAATTTATTTTAAATATTGAAAAATTTTGTGTCTGGATATTTAAAACTTCTGCTTTCTTAATTAGAGAATTTTCAATTTTTTACTCCAGAGTTTGAGGTTTGAGTAGAGACATTTTGAAAAACTGTCTTATTGTCTTATCATGCAAATTTGCTTTATCTTATGGGGTTTATTTAATTTTATTCGCGCGTTATTGTTAGTGAATTCTGCAATTGAATTCTGCAATGTTGTAATTGCACGAGATATATATATATATATGTATATATATATATATATATGTATGTATGTATGTATGTATGTATGTATGTATGTATGTATGAATGTATATAATCGCGCTTCGCTTCGAAATTGTCCCACTGTGTAAGTATTAAGCATATTTATTAACTCAGCGTTTGCACGAGGAAAACCCGAGGAGCGTTACATGACTCGAGCGACGCGTATTCCCTTGTATCACGTGGCCACGCGGAAATTCCATTAACCGCCAGGGCAAACTCGGCAAATTCGTCGCGACGATCCCCTAACTTTGCCATCATCACCAATCGACATGCAGCTAACCTAATCGAGACCGCCGCTTTAAGTTTCCCCCGACCGAGGAAGGATTCAACGAAGCGTCCAAAGTCAATTAAGAAATTGATAAAGCAACTTTGTCGCATGGAACGCAAGACAGCTACGCGAAAAGCTCTTCCCTCTTGCGTTGACATTGCGTTGCAACGCAAGACCGACGGCGACCGGGCGACGTATTTATTAACTTGATAGCGCGATTGCAATTGCGATTCTCCGTCTCTATATTTTGTTATTATTTATTATCGCGGAGCTCCACGAGTCGATGATAACGTCGCGCGGCGAGCGGAAGTTATGGGATAGCGAGGCGATTCTCAAGAATCTCTCGTCGTCGTCGTTGAGGAGGAAGCTGTGTGCTGCAATACTGACACCGAAGAGACTCGCTATCTCGCGTTTAAGCGTGCCTGCGTCTGAAATCGCATTAACCGGCTGCAGAACTCTGTAAATTCATCGGGTCGGTGTCCCGACGCGCCCGCGCCCAGTTCCTCGACCCGGTCGGCCGGGCCGCCCCGATTCTCAACTCTCTCTCCAACTTGGCAGCGTGTCTGCGCACCGCATAGCTGGCTCTCGCCGGAACTTGATGCTCCGGCAAGCCGACA